>JAPPVO010000007.1:99374349-99630123 GCA_030407325.1 Camellia japonica
AATAAAAGAATTAATGTGAGAGTGAAAAGTGAGATTATTTTCTCGTAATCCAAACGAAAGAATAAGAATAAGAATAAGAATAAGATTATGAATATGAATATGAATATTCAAAGAATCAATTAGGCTGCATACTGGATTATAATAAAATAATAGCAATAATCAAGCATAAACACAGAGGGAGTGAGTGAGTTAGAAAATTGAAACAAATTAACAGATCCAATTTCCAAATAGAAACAAACTAACTTGTAGATAGAACAATTAAAAAAAAAAGAAAAGAAAAGAAAAGAAGGGGTATGCATTAATAAATTAATTACTTACTTGGATAGGTTTAGTAAGGTGAGGAGGTTGGAAAGGAAGAAGGTGGAAGAAGTGATCCTTGTCGAGGAGGTCCAGCTCATTGGGAACCATTACCACTCCATATACATCTCCCCCCATCACGCAATACCTCTTCTTCTGCGATTCCGATTCCATATCCATTACAAAATTAATACACCAAATTTCCAACCTTAATAGTTTACCATTACAAAATTAATACACCAAATTTCCATCACGCAATACGCAATAACAGTTTACTTAATATATAACAGTTTACTCAAAAAAAAAAAAAAAAACCAATCTTGTTATCTGTAAATCTTATATATGCCAAACCAATATATACATCAAACCCTCAATCAAGCTCAATATATACTGTTCAGAGGCCGATTACTCAATGACTTAACAAATCTTATATATACATCAAAACTCAATATATATTATATACATCAAACCCTCAATCAAACAGAATTTCTAAACTCAATATATACATCAAACCCACAGAGGCCGATTACTCAACACACGAAGATTTTCATACGATCAACTCAATATATATACAGAGAGAGGTGTCTGTAAATCTTCTATCGATCGAGAGAGAGAGAGAGAGAGAGAGAGAGAGAGAGAGAGATACCTCAGTGTATAGATCGATCGCCGTTTAGTGCAAGCAAATCGATCGCCGTTCAGTGCAAGCAACTCGATCGCCGTTCAGAAGTGTAGATCGTCGGTCGTTCAGTGTAGATCGTCGGCCGGAGGTTACCGTCGGACG
Source organism: Camellia japonica (assembly GCA_030407325.1). Lineage (NCBI taxonomy): Eukaryota > Viridiplantae > Streptophyta > Magnoliopsida > Ericales > Theaceae > Camellia > Camellia japonica. Next base: position 99,375,428 of record JAPPVO010000007.1, read on the forward strand.
ATAGGTAGGGTAGAGAGAGAGAGAGAGAGAGAGTGTGTGTGTGTGTGTGTTCTTCTATTTGTTTGTTGGGTCTGTGAAGAAATTAGGGCAGAGCAAAGCAAACTCTAAAGAAAAGGGGCCTGATTCGTATAATAAAATTGGGGGGGAAAAAAGGCGCGAATTGTATAATATATTTTATATAAAAATCAAATTGAAATGTTTTATACAATCATACTATTTAGGAGTGTGATTATATATATATATATATATATATATTCACATTTAGAAATAAAGTGTGGAAAAGTGTGAATAAGAAATAAAAAATAAAAAATAATTATTATTTAAGAGTAAAAAATAATTATCATTTTAATTTTTGGGCAGGTTATATACATACGTATGGCTGTTTCAATTAAATTTGTAAAAAATTATTTCTAACCACTCGAAGATAAAAATTATATTAAAATAATAATTATTTTTTATTTTTTATTTCTTAACCAAATTAATTTTTAATTTTAAAAAAAAATTCTAAAAATCAAACTATACATAGCCTAAGAATCTTTTGATAAGTCATTTCTTACGTTGGTAACTTATTTAATTATTTGTTAATTTTACGACATTTTTACCATCAAGCCTGTTTGGTAACCATTTCGTTTTCAGTTTTCAATTTATATTTACAAAAATTTTAAAAACTGTAATAAAAACTTGTTTGACAATTTTTTTAGTTTATAAATGGTTGTCTCAGTTTGTAAATTTGAGGAAAAAACGTAAATTCAAAAAATGAGCTTACGTTGGTTTTTAAACAGAAATTTAAAACCTTTACTAACAAATTTTTTTTTTCAATTAATCTTTTTTTTCAAATAATTTTTTTCCAATTAATTTTTTTTTCAATGAATTTTTTTTCCAACTAACACTAACCAAAAGGGCAATTGGTAATGTTACTTTAAACCTTAGGGGGTGAAATGTAATTTTCAAAAGGTGAGGGGGAACTGTAATAAACATAAACCTCAGGGGGGATTAGTGTAATTTACCCAAAAAAATTAATTAAAAAAAAATTTGCTAATAAAATTTTTAAATTTCTATTTAAAAACCAACGTAAACTTATTTTTTGAATTTACATTTTTTTCTCAAATTTACAAACTGAGACAATCATTTGTAAACCAAAAAATTATCAAACAAGTTTTTATGACAGTTTTTAAAATTTTTGTAAATATAAATTAGAAACTGAAAATAAAATGGTTACGGTCTGTTTGGTAACGTTTACGTTTTCAGTTTATATTTACAAAAATTTTATAAACTGGTTTTTGTTTATTTTTAAAAAAACATAAACTACAAACGCGTTTGGTAATTGACAAAATATTTTAAAAAATTTAAAAATATAAAAAAGAGTGAGAAATGGCAAGTGGTGGCAAGTGGCGGCAAAAAACGGTGGTGAAAGTGGTGACGGTGGGTTGTGGTAGCGGGTGGTGGTGGGTGGTGGCGAGTGGGTGGTGGTGGTGGGTGGTGGGTGATGGTGACGAGTGGTGGTGGTGGTGGTAGTGGCGACGGGTGGTGGGCGATGTGGTGGCGGATGGCGGGTGGTGGTGGGTGGTGGCGGGCAGGTGGTCGGGCAGGCGGTGGCGGTGGGTGTGGTGGGTGTGACGGTGGCGGTAGTGGTGGTGGTGGTGGTAGGTGGGTGGTGGGGGGTGACGGTGGTGGTGGTAGTAGTGGTGGTAGTGGTAGGCGGGTGGGGTAACGGTGGTGGGTGGGTGGGTGACGTGGCGAGTGGCAGCGAGTGAGTGGCGGCAGCGGCGGTGGTGGTGGTGGTGGTGGTGGCGGGTGGTGGTGATAGGTGGGTAGCGGGTGGTGGCAGGTGGGTGGTGGTGGCAGGTAGGTGGCGGGTGGTGATGGTGGGTGGTGGATGGTGACAGATGGGTGGCGAGTGGTGGTGACGGGTGGTGGTGTGGGTGGCAGGTGGGTGGCGGATGGCGGGTGGTGACGGGTGGTGGTGGTGGTGGTGGGTGGGTGGGGGGTGGGTAACGGTAGCAGGTAGTAGCGAGTGTGTGGTGGTGTGGTGGTGGTGGGTGGTAGGTGGTGGTAGTGGGTGTGTGGGTGACGGTAGCAGGTGGTAGCGAGTGGGTGGTAATGGTGGCGGGTGGTGGCAGGTGGGTGGTAGATGGGTGGTGGTGGTGGTGGGTGGTGGGTGGTGGTGGCGGGTGGTGGCAGGTGGTGGTGGGTGGTGGTGGTGGGTGGCTGGTGGTGGCGGGTGGTGGTAGATGGGTACTGAGTGGTGGTAGCGGATAGGTGGCGGGCGGTGGATGGTAGTGGCAGATGGTAGCGAGTGGGTGGTTGTGGTGGTGGGTGGTAGTGGCAGGTGGGTGGCGGGTGGGTGGTAGGTGGTGGTGGTGATGGTGGGTGGTGGGTGGTGGTAGCGGGTGGGTGGCAGGTGGGTGGTGATGGTGGGTGGCTGGTGGTGGCGGGTGGTGGTTTTAAATAGAAATTTAAAAATTTTACTAACAATTTTTTTTTCAATTAATTTTTTTTCAAATAATTTGTTTTCCAATTAATTTTTTTTCAATGAATTTTTTTTCCAACTAATACGAACCGAGGGGACAATTGATAATGCTACTTTAAACCTTAGGGAGGGGATTGTAATTTCTAAAATGTAAGGGGTGTCAATGTAATTTACCCAGTAAGGGCAAAATTAGTATTTAAAAAAATTAAATTGCTAAGGGGGGAATTTATAATTAAACTTTAAACCTCAGGGAGGGAGATGTAATTTCCAAAACGTGAAGGGGGAACTGTAATAAACATAAACCTTAGGGGGTATCAGTGTAATTTACCCTATATATATATAATCACACTTAATTAGAAAGTGACATAAAAAATAAATATTATCACACTCAATCAGATTAAGTGTGATTAAAAATTTAGAAATTGTATATTTTATATAAAAACCAATTTGAAATATTTTATACAATCACACCTATTTAGGAAGTGTGATTAAATATATATATATATATATATATATACATATATATAATCACACTTATTTAAAAAGTGTGATTAAAAAGTAGTAATGTATATATAATTACATTTTAATTACATTGTATGATTAAAAAATATATAAATAATCACACTTTAATTAGAATGTGTGATTAAAAAATATATAAATAATCACACTTATTTAAAAAGTGTGATTAAAAAGTAATAGTGTATATATAATCACACTTTAATTAGAATGTGTGATTAAAAAATATATATATATAATCACACTTATTTAAAAAGTGTGATTAAAAAGTAATAGTGTATATATAATCACACTTTAATTAGAATGTGTGATTAAAAAATATATATATATAATCACACTTATTTAAAAAGTGTGATTAAAAAGTAGTAATGTATATATAATCACACTTTAATTAGAAGGTGTGATTAAAAAATATATAAATAATCACACTTTAATTAGAATGTGTGATTAAAAAATATATATATAATCACACTTGTTTAAAAAGTGTGATTAAAAAGTAGTAGTGTATATATAATCACACTTTAATTAGAAGGTGTGATTAAAAAATATATAAATAATCACACTTTAATTAGATGTGTGATTAAAAAATATATATATAATCACACTTGTTTAAAAAGTGTGATTAAAAAGTAGTAGTGTATATATAATCACACTTTAATTAGAAGGTGTGATTAAATATATATATATAATCACACTTAATTGAAAAGTGACATAAAAAATAAATATTATCACACTAAATCAAATAAAGTGTGATTAAAATATCAATCTAATTTTTTTTATCACACTTCCAATAAAAGTGAGATCTTTTTTTTTGTCAAAGTGTGATCTGTAACTATTTTTGTAGTATCATAACTTAATGGAACAACCTTGGGTCCAATCATTTACGACTGCATAATGACCATCTGATCAACTGATAACAGATATTCAAACTTATCAGAAATACAGAACGACTTTGGGGTCATCTTATCATATATACAAAACGAGCTTGGGTCCATTTCAATTGTACAAAACGACCTTAGGTCCATCATATGCTTTCATTCTTGTCAATCACATTTCCAGATCTTATGAATCAGACAGAGAGAAGGCTCATTCATAGACAAAATCATAGGTTCAGAAAACTTACCACATTGGTAACACTTAGAAAGTAAAGTACACGAAAATATCTTTACTAAGATATTACTCACAGTGATTTAGTTGCCGATATGTCCTTGCAAATGAACCTACACAATTCATACATATACATATTGGATTACATTACTTAATCAGATCATTCTTTAACTTACTCAATTCTTTTAAGTCTCATTCTAACTCATTAATTCATTTAGAAAGCTCAATTCATGCCTAAGAATGTTCAGAAAAGGATAAGAATGCCAATATGGATAAAACATGACTTTTCAAAATATGCTAAAGCCGGACACTTCGCTCGAGCAAACCATTGGTTGCTCGAGTGGACCACACAGTCTGCAAAAGTGTTGGATGGTCCGAATCTAAGCTCGATGGTCACTTGAGCCATGATGCACAATGAACTAAGGTCATTCAAGCGATATCTTGGTCACTCGAGCTAACAGCAAAACTATGCAAAACTACTAGATGCATGATATGTGCGCTCGAGCGATAACTTGATTGCTCGAACTATGTGGAATGTTGTCGCAAAAATACTAGAAGCCCTCATAATGCGCTCGAGCGATGAGGATGGATTCTGGGTTTTCTATAACAGAATTAAACTTCAAAACTTGAGTTCAAAGCTAGAAATCTTTGCATGACATGTTCTAAATCACATAAACACTTTCAAAAACATGAATACAAAACCCATGTACAAAACTTCATGAATTCTCTACAGTTGGAACTCAAACCTTCATGCATGTATTAACCTGACTTTGAATTCTTTTCTATTCAAAAACATGAAATTCATCTTCAAAACTTGTGAATTATGGATGCATATATAATATAACCTCCAATTCAAGCTTAGATAGCAAAAACATGTTCAAAAATGGTAGAACTCTTCAAAATCATGCATGCATGAATGAATTGACTTCAATTTCATCATCCTTAGCTCAATTCTCATATTTAATCGTATAATCTCTTGAATTCACATACTTGATGGTTTAAATTCATGAATTAGGAGTTAAACACTTACCTAAGGTCTTGAATTAACCCTTTACAATCCAATTCTTAAGTTTCTTCACAAAATTCTACACGCTCCTAGACAAATCTTCAAGACCAAACCTCTTTCTCTCTAAATTGAGCTCCCTCTCTCTCTTAATCTTAATCTCAGCAGATTTTTGTGTGTGTATCTATGAGCCTAATCACATTCTCAACATATATATAGGCTTGATTAACTTAATACACTAATTAGAGATTAAGCTAATTAATTAGAGTTTAACACTTAATCAAATAATTGATTTTTCTTTAATTAATTTAATTTGAATCAAATTTTTATCAAACTTCTTAGTAGGCTCTAAAAATTATGACATTCTCATCAAACTAACCAATTTTGGTTTCTGAAGTCGATAAAGCTCTCAATTTCAAATTTTAAACAGGAATTATGACAGATATTCCTACAACGAACAGATAGGCATCCAAATACACATTAAACACTTAGATCACATTCAAAATTAAATAAATATAAGTCAAATACGTGATGGGGTCATCACAAGTTACATCTTTGTATTGAAGGTAAGGGCTTAACCGTTTTACAACAAAGGCATTGCACTAACAAATATAAGGCCTCGTGGCCAACAATTAAAGAAGATCACCAATCTTGAATCACTTCTCAACTCACACCTAAAATATGATTAGCAACGTGGAATGAACATAAAGTCTAGTAGAAATCCCAACATGATCCCAGACAATAACAACATACAGATAGCTATAATCATGAATGCACCATAACATACAATATAAGTTATGTGATAGTTTAATATCCAAAATATACTTGTATAAGTATATTTTTCCAAAATCATCCTCTTTAACACAACAATGTGTAAAAGCCTCTTATTCTCTTTCTATCTTTCCATTTTAGTTCAAAAGCATTTCATCATAGCACAACTTTATTTCCATGTTAACATAAAGGAGTTTCATCTCAACATTAGTTTAGAAAAACACATTCACAAATACACTAGTCATAACCCAATCTCATATTCCAACCCACTACACACACTTACACACCAATACATCTACTACCTTCCCTAGCCATAGGCCCAATGGCAAGGAACACCGACAACAACAAACAGATATATATATATATCCAAATATGAATAGTTGACAGTAATATATATTTTCATTTCCATCGGCCTACAGCATGAATGGTAAATGAGACAACTACATAACACAAAATCACTTTATCAGACCTTAATTTCACGTTTCACTGGGTGCAAGCAGCGGGGAGCAGAATCGTTCGTCAAGGTGCCACGTTATACTAGCTTAACCAGAGAGAAATGGACTTCCAAACAATATCACAACATGCTATATTACATAAATACAATACTAGTGTGATACATATACATAATTTACTCAATCAAAAACAATGTTATCTTCTACTGATGATCAAGGACAAAACCTCTAGCATCATAAATATAAGACTTTTACAACTTGAATCCATAACCAATTCCACCATTTCAAATCAACCATTTCCCATTTCATTAAACAAAAGAATTACAAACATCGTTTTGTTATCAAAACCAAACCCATTCTTCCAAAAACCCCAACACTTTTAACCCTTAGCCAAAACCTCTTTTCCTTTAATAAATTCCCCATTTGTTAATATACAACCAAAACTCAACACCACATAATATTAACCAAACAATCACAAGACCCAATTAACTCCTTTTTAACCATCAAAGCACTAATTTCATTCATGTAACACATAACTCAACCATTACCCAACTTTATTCCCTTCCGTTTTATTATCCCTTAATAACAAATTAGGGCTTTTTGCCTCTAACAATATAGACGTGATTAACTACCTACCAAACTTATCAAAACAACCAAAAACATGCTACTAGAATTTCCAAAACCCTAAACCCTTAAATCCCCCTCCTTTCAGGCTTTCGAAAATCCAATAACAAACTTATTTTTAATGCAATAAAATCTACCACATATCTATCTATAACGAGCTATTGAAAATGAGCAAAGGAATCCCTACCTCTCGAAGCGAAGACGAGACAACCCAAAAATCAACGGTGACGAAAAGATGATCTACTTAGATTAAATGGAAGCCCTTGCCAAGCTCTATGTGTAGACACCCCATTTTTGACCGACCTTAAGACTCAGACGTCACCGATTGAGCGCTCGGTGATGTTGCATTTTGTGCTCGTTCAGAAGTCTCAGAGTCGCGGCCGTGAGCCCTGCCTCCGGACGTCCGAACCCTCTTCTGTACCTTGCCTCGGTTTGCGAACCAGACTCGATTTTCTCTGTTTCTTTTCCTGAGGGGAGGGAGAGGTCCCGTAGACCATCTCTCAGTGGTCGTGGACTACATTTCGTGGCCGTAGGCCATTTTGCCCATTTCGGAGCCCGGTTCCCGGTTTTCGGAGCCGTCAGGCCGTGTGCCTCGGTTCGGGACCGCCTAACCATCTCCGACTGCTCCGGTTGTTGGCTTGCACCTCATTTACTCCCCTTTGAGGGACACTGAGGCCTGAGAAACCCACTTCGTGGTCAAATGCTACTTTCAGTGCTTAACAGCCTATTTTCGGGACCCCGAACTGCGTGTTTTGGCCCCCGAACATTCGTTTTGCATCGATTTTCGTTCATTTTTGGCAGGTACCTCTATTTTATCACCAGGAAGGTCACAGAAGGGCGGGAGGCTAGTAATTGTCTCAGCAACCAGTTATATTCCTCTGGCGCCCTCCGACGCCCGTTTTTCTCACTTCCGAGCCAATGTTAACCACCATAGGGCCACTATCTTCACCCCCAAACCACATATTTTTGTTGTACACACATGGGAGGACCCTAAAAATTTATGGCCGGCCAGTAATTCAACTTGGACCTTTTGAACCCCTCCTAAAAGTGGCTTGTTGTCTCTCCTGTCTTACAGTTGCCAATTTCCAACCACAGGGTTTTGTTGAGGACACATGGGAGGACACCTTTTTGTGGTGGCCGGCCAAAAATTCCTCTGGACCATTTTGCCCCTTGGCCGGCCGGCCATAGGGGGTGGCCGGCCGGCCACCTGAAGCTTTGATAACTGGCCGGCCAGCTTCCTTACAGGGAGTACATTACAGCTGTGCATTGTTTTCCCTCCAAAAACTGCATCCGGAGGGAACTTTTTTTGGAGGGAAAATTGATGCCAATTTCCTCCACTTTTTTCCCTCCATTTCTCCCCCATTCTTGTCCATATAGCTGGCCTCCCAGCTCTCTCTCAAGGGTTGGAAAATTTGCTTTGGGCATATACACACATATCTCCCTTTATCTCTCTCATTCTCTCAAGTTCCAACCCCATTTTCTTCATCACCACCAAGCACTACCACCACCACACCATTTCCAGCAGCTTGGGGGGCTTTCCAGCAGCTAGGAGGCACCATTTTTCAAGCAAAGAGGCAGCCAAGGGATAGTCTTCAAGGGTGAGCACTCATTTCCCCTTTTGGTCCATTTTTTTGTGTCATTTTTCTAGCCTATTTGCTTGCTTTTTTGGGCTCCGACCCTAACTGAAAGGGTCATTTTTTTGAGACATTCTTCATGTTTGTTTAAGGGCTCAACCCTGTTTGAGCCCCCCATTGTGCACTTGCTTCAATACCCTCTTGTATGCCATTATTTTGCATGGTATTTTTAGCATATGTGTAATCTGTTTTTGAGCATGATATAAAATGTAGTTAGGCCTATTTTGAGCCCCTCTTCAACATTGAAGAAGGGCTCAACCTTGTTTGGGACCTCCATGTATGACTTGTTTCATTGCCCCTCTTTGGTCCCTATTTTTGCATGCTTTGTTAGCTCATTTTAGCTTCTGTTTTCGGCCATGATCAGAACTGAAAGTGGCCATATTTTGACCCCCTTGTCATGTTTTATTAAGGGTCTTTGGCTATTTGATGAATTTTTTGTGCACCTCATGTTATACCCTCTTACGGCCTTAATCTTGCATTGCATTTTGAGCATGTTTTCATATTGATTTGGAGGCTGTCATAAACTGTAAATGTTCATATTTTTGGTCCCCCTTCAGTGTTGTAGAAGGGTATTTTTCTGTTTGGGCATTTCATGTACCACTTGCTTCATTGCCTCCCTTGCGGAGCCATTTTTGTATGCCATTTTTGCCCTACTTGTGATTGCTGTTTGGCCTTGATTTGAACTGAAAAAATGTGAGTTTTGGGGCTGCCTTGCTTCTTATTTTTCATGTCATGTACCAATTATGCATGCTTCGTTAGCTGTAAGCCATTTTCATGTACCTAATCTTGCATTTCGGGAGAGATTCCATGCATCGGGTGTTATTTCGCCTCATTTCGGGGCTGTTTTGCCCCTCATTTTGCCATTGATTTTTGCATGTTAGCATACCATATTCCATGTCTTTGCCATGTCTCATTAGAGTGGCATTTTGGTGCCTGAGGATTCGTCCTCGGTTTGCGTGCACGTATGCGCGCATTTCAAGGTGTCTTGTTTTCATCTGATGGCCTCCTATGTGAGTGTGGCTGAGGCTCTCTCATGTTGGTGTAAGCCCATTATTGCATTGCATATGCCATTTCATCTATAGCATTGTGTATGCTCGGTTGTGTATTACCTCGTGTAGCGTGTATGCCATTCCATGACATTGTGTATGTTAGGATTGTATCTTAGTTGCATTTCATGCATGTCATGCATATTGCATCGTGTTCAGGATAGGAGTTAGCCCGGGCACGGGAAACGAGGTGCGTTTCGCACTCCGAGTGACGGAACGTGTCTCAATTCCCCAGTCGCCGACACTCCGGATTACCCATGATGGAGTTAGGTATTGTTGTGGTCTTCATGTGCATTCATCTGATATTGAGTTGTGCAATTCGGCTCCTCGGCCATCATGCATCGAAATGCGTGATTGGTGGCACGAGGACCGAGACATGCATACATTTGTGAAATACATTGATGTGTCCCTTTCCTGCTCTCTGTTGCAGCAAAATGAGGAATCAGTAACTTTTTGGAGCTTGGCGCGCTTTTCAAGAAACATTGCGAAACAGAGGCTAATCGGGGCATCGCCGTGGATTTCCGCGCAAGGCAGCTCCAACATACATCATTCATCAGAATCAAGGCAGTCCCTGGCTTGCATGCCAGCTTTAATTCTTTCCTTATTTAATTTGATAATTAATTAGGGTTTTGTAATTATTTATTCAGGACTGTATATTATTTATTCGGACCCTCTGCGCGAGGGCATAATTGTAATAAGTGTGGGTGAGTGTGATGTATGTCTTCCAACCCCACGTATTTCTTCCCTTTTATTTACCTGCTTATGATGGTTAGATCAGGGCATATTTCAATTAGCATACAGTATGACAGCATGTTTGCATCATTCATCTGTTTTGCACGCACCGGGCTCGGCGCATCATACAAACTGCATTTGTATTTCAATTCCAAATTGAATACGTGTTAGTTGTAGCATTCCACATGCCATGCTTAGAATAGTCGAGCCTGCTATAGTTTGCATTTATGCATGTGTTGCATTAGGCAATTCTGTGCATCTAGGATCATGCATGGATTTCTAATGAGTTTCTGTTTTGGCTTGGAGTACTCGGTGAGTTTTTATGCTTTAGCATCCTTGCATGCGTGTGAGTGACTGCCATGATAGCATGCTTACCATGAGGCTAACTGCTTATGTGATATAACTGCCTGAATGCCTGTGGGTGGAGGTTGAGTTACTTGAAGTGGAGCAATTCATCAAATGTTTGTTTTAAGCCCACTAGATAGTGGCAAAATCATGTTTTCCTAAGCCCACCCGAGGGTGGCAAATCCACGTCTTAGCCTACCTGCGGGTAGCACCATCAAACCATTTTCAAACAAACAAACATGAAGTGTTTTGCTCCAATTCAGGTGACTCAGTCTATATTTGTATGCTGTGCGCATCACATAGTAATCTAGGCTAATAACCGGAATAAGAACGCGCAATGTTTTCAAAAACAGATATCATGGTTAGTAGAGGCCGGTCTTTGACCGGGCGAGCGGGGGTGCTCACGAAGTGACCTTCCCCAATCGTACCCAAGTTCCCGAGCCGAGGCAACTTTGGTGATGACGGACACGTGGCCTTTGGCACCGAGTCAGGGTTTGCTAAATTTCCCAAAAATAAAATATTTAGGTGGCGACTCTGTATCTAGAAAAGCAGTCCATGTTTGGCACTTCTTTCAAAAAAATCTGTTTTCAAAACGATTTGCCGGATTTGGACTCTTTGGTTCAAGATTAAGAACCGTGACATTTGAGTCCTTCGGACTGTAGTAGACCTGCAAGCGAACCAGAACGGGGGGGGACTCGCGCTCCTCCCCGGGATGCGTTCGGGGACGTCTACACTATGTTTTGGTATATGGAACTACAGGTAGAAAATGGGTAGAAATAGATCAAAACCAAGCTTAAAAGCTTGAAACAACCAAAAATGGCACAAAGGGAGAGAGAAGAGAGAAGATGGAATAAAAAAGAAAGATATTTTCAGCTTTTGGTGCCTTACATAGAAACATAGACCGCAAGCGAGAAGGCCACACCACGGCCGCGATGAAGATGACAAACTAGCTCACAGTCGCGGGCGCGACAAAGGACACTGTGGGCGCGACCATGAGGGTCACGAGTCCCCATTGCAGGCCACAAAATCCATCGCGGGCCATGTAACACCCCGATCTTTTAATCCATGTTTTACTGAACCTTTATCAATCTCCAATTTCAAAATATAAATAAGGATTATAGAAAATAACTCAAAGTACAACCATACACAAGTCTAGTGTTTATCTTTCTCATAAAAGTTACATTTCATTTTACAACATTAACAATCTCAATAATCATACATTATAGTTCAAGGAATAAAAGAGAAACGACAAAATGCCCAAAGAGGACTTGCAACTTTCAAGGCTAGGGCCTTGATTACATACATAGGTGAAATTTTATCCCAAACACATAAGCTTGGTAGCTATAATCATATAAAACATCCAAAATAAGCTTTCGTGCTCCATCAAGATCTCCACCAATTCCTAGCTGAGTGGAGGCACATCATCACAACCTAAAATGTTTGTTATGATAGGAATGAGCTAATGCCCAGTAGAGAATACATTTAACAAGATATATAAACATTTGATATAATCATGTATAACCCAAAATCTGTTGCTCCAGGCTTTTATTCAAAACAAATCCACATGAGTATATATATTTGTAAGAATATAAAACATTTCCAAACAATCCCACATTTATTAACCAATTCTACATTTTTTCGTCCTCACACGGATGGTTAGTGGCCACCTCGCACTTTTCATATTTACTGCCCAATTCCACATTTTTTCGTCCTCACACGGATGGCCAGTGGGCACCTCAACTCTTCTACATTTGTCGTCCTCACACAACCGGGCACATAGACACCTTAAAACATTTCCATATTTGTCGTCCTCACACAATTGGGCAAGTGGGGATCTCAATTTCCCTGTGCGAGTACCAAACACATCACATAACATATCTATTCAACAAACCGTTAAATTTACTTCATCACAAAATATCTCAACACATTCAAACAACATCAATTTAATTCCAATTATCTCCTAAACACCAAAATCCACAGTTAGGGTTTTGTAGAATTGAGGGCTTTTTCCCATAGTCTCTATCAACCCAAGAATCATGGAATCAAAGTTGGTTTTATTCAAGAATATTCAAACATTACAAAAATTATTGAAGCAAAACCTTTCTTTTTCATAAATACTCATCTAATCAAATCATCTATCTCATACCATACATATATTATGAAAACTACCACATAATCAAATCAAAATATAGATATGCAAGGTTAAAAGTATTCCTACCTCAAAGGTGATGATGAAAACATGAAAATCTAACTTGAAGCTCCAACAAAACCACGAATCAATTGGTAGAAATCTTGATCAAGGCTTGTTCTTCAACTCTCTTAAAAGATTTAAGGTGGATTCTTAGTAGAAATGAGGGGTATCATGTGTTTTAGGGCTAGGGTCAGAAATGGGTGCTAGAGAGAGAGAGAGAGAGAGAGGGAGAGAGAGAGGAGATAAAAAAAAATGGATACAAGTTGACTTTTAAGTTTCCTGATTCGTGCAGACCACTCGAGCGGTGAACTCAATCTCTCAGTATTTCCGTCTACAAAACAAGATACTAGATGCATCCTCTTCACTACTCGAGCGGTCACTCTGCACACAGTTAGTCATATAGGCATAGACTCTAACACACTCTTAGCAAATCAACCTTATTTCCATTTGTAACCATTTAGCCTCTTACATTTATATTTCATTTACTTAAGTTTACAATATAAATAAGGAAATATGTCCCATTTGGATTCAAAGAAAAATACAAAAAATCAAAATCAAAATGCAAATAAATCAAAAAGTGATTCCCCAATTTTAGTACAAAATAATTTTCTCACTAAAATGTCCAAGTTTGACATTCAAGTAAAAGAGGTTGATACTTCGTAGAAAAATATTATAAAATCAATTTAGACTATTTAAAATATAAGAAATAATTACCCCCAAAAATTATTTTCAAAATCATAAGTTTTGAAAATTTCAATTTTCACACTTGCAAAATTTTCATGTCAAGTAAAATTTTTTGATAGCAAATATTTTTAATACAACCTCTATTATATGAAAGGGAATAAGGGTCGAGTTTCAACCCAGGTCATTACAATCTCCCCTGCTAAGAAAATTTCTTCCCCGAAATTAAGAAAAGACTAAAACAAAAGGCAACTCAATCACAATCGGAAGCACAACCACTAGCTTAAAACTAGATATATGTCTTGAATAAATCCCCGGATCCCAGTTCAACGTCTCGAGGCCCCAAAGACACGTGAACAACAAAACTCAAGAAAAGGTCACAAATGCCTCTTTGACCCACAAAACCCGTTGGGTCTATGAGACATGAATCACAACAATAACCACTAATCACATGCACACACCACCAAGTGCTCAACACTCGAACACAGGGGAAAATCCTCATAACAAAATTCTCAGTCAATTCTCACAAAGGGAGAGGACTTACAACAAAATACAGTCAAAATACCACACCTTGGCATGACAAGTCCCCAACAATGCCAATCATCTCACAAAACCAAACATACAAACCCATGATTAGTAATCCAAGTAAAGTTACTAGAATTAACAATAAAATTTTGTTAAAAGAAAATTTCCTCATTTTCTCAATTCTTTGAAAATCATTCTCTAGTATATAAAACATTTCTCAAAGGTGTTCAAACTTGCACCATCCACCACCCAAATACATTTCCTGTTTTTCAGGCAAAACTCAAAAGTTTTGTAAACATTTTTTGAAAACAAAAGTGTTAATCAGACTACATAATCATCCATAATTAAGTTGTACAAACTATTTAGTGAAATCCCTCGTTACAATTTAGATAAAATTCACAATACTACCACTTAGCAAAACCATAACACCAAGAAAAATTAATTTTGCAAATTATACTTAACATAATAACCGGTGAACCTCTACTGTCAACCAACAACACCTATTACTCTTACCATGATGCCATGACAAACACATATGCAACATTTCTATAATAACAATTAATAAAAATAACAACCGTACTACTAACACAACAAAAGTACAAGAAATTTCACCATCTTGAAATTGCATTCCAACATACTCGTTAATATAAATTATCACCCACACGAGGCATAATGCGTATGCAAAACAATAAATTCACAACATTCTACTCCAATCCATGGAGTTCCACTAGCTCAAGGCAAGCTCCACGCAAACTTTACAACTACTAACATGAGACTCCACGCTCGCCAAACCACTCTAAGGCACTTACAATCTGGCTGGCAACTAACGCCCACATATTCCACGATTGTGTTTTCAAGATATTTAAGAGTTAATAACACCTCAAAAATATTCTTTACTACAAGCATAGAACGAATCTCTTCTTTTGTGTAGAAATTTTATAAAAAAGTATTTAGATTCAAATCGAGCATTAATAGAATAATTTTTTTTTTTTTTTTTTGAAAATGTTTAACAGTTATTCATATCATATGGCTTGATACATTTGTACATAACTATTCCTCTTTTACTCTTCGACACATTCCTAACTATAAATTTCAATTCCGACAAAACCAAATCACAATCAATAGGAAATTTCATTCTTCACTCTTTTCTCAAAACACTTCAACTAGTGAAACCCCCAGCCGTCGCTCAACCAACAATCTCATCACCATTATGGTGATGGCACAACCCAATCACAATAATACAAGTAACAACCATTTGAAACAATAATGATAAGGTTAAATAAAACAAGCAAATACACTTTACTTATAAACTTGGGAGATCATTTCCCTCACAACTACCATTATAATCCATCGACTACTCGTGATTTTTTTTTTTTTTTTACCATCCCATCATCTAACAAATTGCATAATCTGTCACTCCTGTGAGGAACACACACACTCGAAGCAAGCAATTCTCATTCACACGTCTTATTTCTAAGCTTAAGATAAATTCTAAAGTGATTTCCTATCATCTGCTCCTAACACCACAACAATAATAACACACAACATAAGGAAAATCATCTACCAATACTTGTATGACACATTACATTCCTTGAACCCATACCGGATTCCTTAGACAAAACTGTACCACTCATGTTCCCAAACAAATCACTATCCATGTGCCTATATGGCAAACACATCCTCACATCACACATGAGTCCAAGCTGGACTTCTAAAGGTCAAAGCATACAACTCACACCCTTAGGTCAACTTACACATATTCCCTTAGCCATTAAACATCACGCATCACGCACAAAGACTGCCGGGTCACAATAACTCACTCCTCACACAAACCCACTCCACATAACATTACTATACTCTTTAGAGTTGTACACATTGAAACCTCAAAAGAAACTGTCCTACTACCACAGATTTCACACAAGGTCAATAACAAACAAACACGCACAACGAACGTGACTCAACGCTATCAACTTTAAACCACATACCAATAAGTCAAACATGTTATTGCCCAAAGCCAAGGCAATCCCCTGGGATAGTCCCATGACCAATCTCTCTCTAAATATCATCCCACAATACGTATGCCAACACCATCACACATCACCTTATTATTAACCCCTGAGTGTTTTATTCCAACATAAGACTCAATGCTACGTTCCACGAGTTCTCTTACAATCAAGACCGGATCCACAATGACCAAGTACAGACGATTATTTCCTTTGAATGCTACCACTCCAAGTCAACTCACGAGGGTTTACCTACTGCAAAACCGCCGCTACCACGTAGCCACCCAACCCTTATCACAGTTAAACACATCACCTTAACCCCTTAGTGATCGATATGGTATCAAACCTCAATTCAACACACTATACCAACACATGTTACACTAGTAACTAATAGAAATACCATTTCCATGGCCAACTCACCTATTTGCTAATATTTACCGAACAATCACCTAGAAACCCTCACACCTCCTATAAACTTAGAAAGTCATACTATCCCAACCCCAAGGAATAATGAAAATGAGCATTTAATTCTCCTAACCATTCAAGCCACAATGTACCATCACCGACTATCCACTCAACCAACCTATGATACTTCATAAGCCAAGGTCAATGGCACACCTTGACGGACCATCACATCCTCGATGACATCCCTAACTTCTACGAACATACACATAACTACCACGACACTACGTATGGATCATAACACTAACCATGGGTTATATGTCTAGTCGATTATTTCAAAGCATCTCTTATCTCAAACCAAAATTAGATACAAGCCCCCAACACCCGGACACAACAATTAGGATCCTATAACTTGGGGAAAAGGTGCTCCATACTACTCCCAAAAACATAACGTAAGGTGTTTAAAACACATCACCCACCAAACACACAATCAAAAGATATAAGACAGGAGATCAACATTCCTCTTTCAAAGAACAACCAAACACATATTACAAGTTCTGCTATCATTTCCTACAATTAAGGTAGAAGTCTATACCTAAGCTAAACGACAATTTTAGGCCCAACACACCAATAACCCTAAGTCTCTATATACCTTGGATGAAATGAAGTTAACATAAAGCTTCTAACTCAGTTACCGACAGGGATACTTCTCCTTTGGCTATGCCCCCACACCACGTCTTACCATTACATTAGGTAGACCCTAAACAAGCCCACTGCGATAATATGTCGTAAGGACACCCACTCCAAAACCAACCACGCCATCCATAATGTCCTAGAGCACCTCATGCCTCACTAAATCACTCAACCCATTATAAACCCTACAAAAGGTTCAACTCACTACCTATTTCAAACAACCACATAAGCACACAATCAAATTAAGCACATACAAATTATCCTCCTAAGATGTCAATTTGCCCCAGGACGTTCACAGAATTCGAGTTAGGATGGCATTGATCAAGTGCCCTCCTAACAAGACTCCTAAGAAATTCATAGGCACAAACTTCATCTTACGAGTTTGATCTCATACACATATAAGCGCACACACGTCATACAAAGCACATAAATGTCCCATCCTAACTTGGTAAACCTATTGTCACAAACGTCACTTCCTATGAGCCGAAGGTATTCAAACGTGATTAGCTCTCTTATACCAAGTTGTAACACCCCGATCTTTTAATCCATTTTATAATTACCGAACCTTTATCAATCTCCAATTTCAAAATATAAAGAAGGATTATAAAAAATAACTTAGAGTACAATCATACACAAGTCCAATATTTATCTTTCTCATAAAAGTTACATTTCATTTTACAACATTAACAATCTCAATAAGCATGCATTATAGTTCAAGGGATAAAAGAGATAAGACCAAATGCCCAAAGAGGGCTTACAACTTTCAAGGCTAGGGCCTTCATTACACAAAAGGTGGAATTCTATCCTAAAAACAGAAACCCGGTGGCTGTAATCATATAAAACATCCAAAATAAGCTTCCATGCTCCATCAAGATCTCCACCAATTTCTAGCTGAGTAAAGGCACATCATCACAACCTGAAATGTTTGTTATGATAGGAATTAACTAATGCCCAATAGAGAATACATTTAATAAGGTATATAAACATTTGATGTAATCATGTGTAACCCAAAATCTGTTGCTCCAGACTTTTATTCAAAACAAATCCACATAAGTATATATATTTGTAAGAATATAAAACATTTCCAAACAATCCCACATTTATTAACGAAATCTACATTTTTCCCATCCTCGCACAGATGGCCAGTGGGCACTTCGCACTTTTTACATTTATTATCCAATTTCACATTTTTTCGCCCTCACACGAATGGCTAGTGGGCACCTCGACTCTTCTACATTTGTCATCCTCACACGACCGGGCACGTGGACACCTCAAAAATTTCCACATTTGCTGTCTTTACATGACCGGATAAGTGAGCACCTTAATTTCCCCGTGCAAGTACCAAACACAACATATAACATATTGAGAGGGTAATTTGTGAACAAATTGGGTCGAGCTAGGAAAAGTCTTCTTTGGAAGTTAGGTCCCACAATGGGCTGAGATAAGAGTTGATGTAGCTCGGTCTTGAGCTAAGAAGACACTAGGTCAGCCAGAGATGGGTTGCCAGGGCCTGGACCTAGCTATCTGAAGGTAATCCTTTATCAACTCGGGATGTTGTCAATAGAGAGGGCCGAGCTATGTGTAGCTCGGCAGGGTGCCATTTGGTGGCTTGGCTTCCGATCACACGGCCCGAACGGTAGGGGACCGAGATAAAACAGCTCGGTCAGGAATGTATATTTGAGCACGGGGGTGTGGCCATCTCACTTGGCTTGCAGTGATGAGGGTGTTTTAAGGATAATCATTATCCTTGGATATGAGACTCCTAGGAGGACTCTGCTGAGTAGAGTAGAGTCCTACTAGGATTATGCAAACCATCTCACTTGGCTGGTAGTGAGTAGAGTGTTATCAGGATAGACACTCTTCACTGGGAGTGTGATTCCTAGGAGGACTCTTATAAGGAGAGTTGGAATCCTACTAGGACTGTGCCAGGCAGAATCTATAAAAGCTCATAGCAGGACCTATGGGCAGGTATCCCAATTCTTACTCTAGAATACACAAAGCTTATTGTCTATTGTCTAGTTGCTGACTTACGCATCGGAGGGGTTTCCGGCACACACCCGCCGGTTAGCTCACGTTTGTGTTTTCAGGTGGCAAAGCAACGTTGTTTGGAGGAGTGCAAACTTGATCAACAGGATTATACGATAAGATTATTTCTGTGCTCATACAATTGGCGCCGTTTGTGGGAAATGCAATCACAAAGAACGAGCCTCTTGATTAAGTTTTCTTTCAACTGATTTCAATGGCGCACAATGAAGACTTGTCATACTCTGCCATTGATAGGAAAACCCCGGAGGGGGGACGCAAGGCGCGAAGGCTTACCTTTTATCCTGCTGATGGCAGAGTTAGATCCCCGGCGACGAAACCCGCGGAGGGATACCCGTGAAAGATAAGGCTCCAGTCCTCATCACTCCCAAAGCCCTGAAAGGTAGAGACGAAGGTTGGATCCTCAGGTTCTAGAAGAACGGGTAAGGGAGCAAGACGAATTGATACGGAGGATGGCGGCAGACATGGAGACGATGAAGCGCCAGATAAAAGGCAAAGGGGTGGCAACAAAAGAGGGATGCAAAGGCAACACACGCTCTTGCCACTCAGAAGATCGTGACAGACAAGTCACACCATCACAAGTTGAAAGTAGAATCCTCAGGTCGGGCGATACACAATCAAGGACTTCCAGGACGCGCTACTCCAGGTCTGAGAGAACGAGAACTGAAAGGTCTTATACGGAGAGAAGCAGTTATCGGCCCTCCTATTCGCACCAAACGACATCTAGGCACGCAGAGTTGCCTAGGTCGGCAGACCTGCGGATAGTGCTTGAGGAAAGGGCTCGAAGAAGAGAAGACACTCAGGCTCGCGACCCCCGCAGAGTCTCCGCACTACAACGATTGGTTCCTAGGACACATGGGAGTGTCGAGGTAGGAATGCAAGAGTCGCCCATTGCCTATGAACCAGTGGACAAAGTGTTAGCAAGGTTGCAGAGCTCGCCGTTCGTTCCGGTAATTGAGAACGCACCATTACCCTTAGGCTTCCATCAGCCTAAATTCACAACTTCTGAGAGGAAGTCGGACCCCTACATGCACATGAGCCACTACCGCCAGGTGGTGGTGTATCAGCAAAACGAGGCTCTAATGTATATCTTATTCCCTTCTAGCCTTGGTGACCTGGGTCTAACATGGTTTGAAAGGTTGCCAGAAGGTAGCATAGCTTCATGGGCATAACTAGCAGAAGCATTTGTTACCAGATTCAGAACAAACACCAAGACACCAGTGGAGATTGACCAGCTACTCTCCATAGATATGGGCGAGAAGGAAACATTGAAGTCTTACAACAATCGGTATTTGGGAGACTTTTAATCAGATTGGAGATTGCCCCATAAACCTAACTATTGCACAGTACAAACAATGTTTGCCAATAGGCAATAAATTGAGAGATTCAATGACAATGACGCCGCCTCTTACTATAGAAACCCTGATGGAGAGAGTGCACCAACACATCCAGATACAGGAAGATAGGGCACGCATCAAGGAAGAGTCTGACACAACAGCGATGCTAGACAAAAAGCCTTTGGCGAGAGTTACCATGGTTAACAACTAGGACTGACCGTGTAAAAGTCTTTGCCCAACTGGGGGCAAAGTGGGTTGGCAGGTTTGACCAACTTTTTCTAACAAATCTGTGCCTAACAGGGGGCAGAGAGGGTTAGTAAGTTTGACTAACTCTTTTTAAAAAAAGATTTAGACTCCTTGCCCAACTGGGGGGCAAAGGCGGTTGGCAAGTTTGACCAACAAAACTTTTTTAGACCTTTCAGTTGAGATCAAGATCTAGGCTAAAGGGGGTTGGCAGGTTTGACCAACAAAAATTTTAAGACTCCTTGCCCAACTGGGGAGCAAAGGAGGTTGGCAGATTTGACCAAAAAAACTTTTTTGCACCCTTCTGCCGAGATCAGGATCTAGGCTAAAGGGGGTTGGCAGGTTTGACCAACAAAAATTTTTAGACTCCTTGCCCAACTGGGGGGTAAAGGCGGTTGGCAGGTTAGACCAACAAAACTTTTTTGGACCCTTTAGCCGAGATTAGAATCTAGGCTAAAGGCGGTTGGCAGGTTTGACAAACAAAATTTTTGTACTCTTTGGTCGGGATGACCTTTACCTCAGCCAAAGTAGGTTGGCAGGTTTGACCAACAAGTTTTTTGGATTCTTCAGCCGAGATGCGTATCTCAGCCAAAGAAGGTTGGCAGGATCAGATAAGGCCAAGCTAATTAGTTTGGTTAGACATGCAGTCAGAATAATGCAAAACATTGAAAAAGAAACACAGTGACTGCACCAAGAGATCGAAAATTTTCCTTAATTGAAAGATGATTACAATAGGTGGGACATATAACCCAGTTACACAGAAAGAACGCCTTCTCGTACGATTGCAACCTCGAAGGATATAAATGTTGAAGGCAAAACGGCAGGGCTGTTCAAAATTTTGAAGGTACATGACGGTTGTAACAAGGCACCAAGGATAATGGGGGCATGCAATGTATCCTAGGAATGACGTCGTGTTAGGACATACTGCACAACTGACAAGACTTATTGGGGCTGAACGAGTTGTGAAACCGAACAACTTTTCTAGCTCGATAGAGTTAGGCTTTCTTAGCTCGGCTAGAGGAAAATAATCCCAAACATGCTACGCAGATGGAATTAAGGGGCAATTGAGAGGGTAATTTGCGAACAAATTAGGCCGAGCTAGGAAAAGTCTTCTTTGGAAGTTAGGGCGTACAATGGGCTAAGATAAGAGCTGATGTAGCTCGATCTTGAGCTAAAAAGACACTAGGTCGGCCAAAGATGGGTTGCTAGAGCCTAGACCTAGCTATCTGAAGGTAATCCTTTATCAAACCAGGATGTTGTCAATAGAGAAGGCCGAGCTATGTGTAGCTCGATAGGGTGCCATTTGGTGGCTCGGCTTCCGATCACACGGCCCGAACAGTAGGGGACCGAAATAAAACAGCTCGGTCAGGAATGTATATTTGAGCATGAGGGTGTGGCCATCTCACTTGGCTTGCAGTGATGAGGGTGCTTTAAGGATAAGCATTATCCTTGGATATGAGACTCCTAGGAGGACTCTGCTGAGTAGAGTAAAGTCCTACTAGGATTATGCAAACCATCTCACTTGGTTGGTAGTGAGTAGAGTGTTATCAGGATAGACACTCTTCACTGGGAGTGTGATTCCTAGAAGGACTCTTATAAGAAGAGTTGGAATCCTACTAGGATTGTGCCAAACAGAATCTATAAAAGCTCATAGCAGGACCTATGGACAGGTATCCCAATTCTTACTCTAGAATACACAGAGCTTATTGTCTATTGTCTAGTTGCTGACTTAGGCATCAGAGGAGTTTCCGGCATACACCCGCCGGTTAGCTTCCGTTTGTGTTTTCTGGTGGCAAAGCAACGTTGTTTGGAGGAGTGCAAACTTGATCAATAGGATTATACAATAAGATTATTTCTTTGCTCGTACACATATCTATTGAACAAACCCCTAAATTTATTTCATCACAAAATGTCTCAACACATCCACACAACATCAATTTAATTCCAATTATCTCTTAAACACCAAAATCCATAGTCAGGGTTTTATAGAATTTAGGGCTTTTCCCCATATTCTCTATCAATCCAAGAATCATGGAATCAAAGTTGGTTTTATTCAAGAATATTCAAACATTGAAAAAATTATTGAAGCAAAACCTCCTTTTTTTTCCCATAAATACTCATTAAATCAAATCATCTATCTCATACCATACATATATTATAAAAACTACTACATAATCAAATCAAAACATAGATATACAAGGTTAAAAGTATTCCTACCTCGAAGGTGATAATGAAAACCCAACTTGAAGCTCCAACAAAATCACGAATCAATTGGTAGAAATCTTGATCAAGGCTTGTTCTTCAACTCTCTTGAAATATCTAAGGTGGATTCTTAGTAGAAATAAGGGGAATCAAGTGTTTTGGAGATAGGGTTTCAGAAATGGGTGTTCGAGAAAGACAGAGAAGATGAAACAGTGAAAGAAAAATAGGTATAAGTCAAATTTTAAGTTTGTGATTCGTGCAGACCGCTTGAGCAGTCTTTCCACCGCTCGAGCAGTTAGCTCAACCTCTTAGTATTTCCATTTGCAAAACAAGATACTGGATGCATCCTCTTCACTGCTCGAAAGGTAAACCCCCGCTCGAGCGATCACTCTGTACACAATTAGTCACACAAGCACAGACTTTAAGACATTCTCAGCAGATCAACTTTATTTCTATTTGTAGCCATTTATTTAATTACTTTCATTTAGCCTCTTACATTTATATTTCATTTACTTAAGTTTACAATGTAAATAAGGAAATACCCCCATTTGGATTCAAGAAAAAACACAAATAAATCAAAATCTAATTAAATCAAAAAGTGATTTCCCTAGTTTTTGTACAAAATAATTTTCCAAATGAAATTTTCAAGTTTGATGTTGAAGTAAAAGAGGTTGATACATCATAGAAAAATCTCATAAAATCAATTTAGACTATTTAATATATAAGAAATAATTACTGCCAAAAATTATTTTCAAAATCGTAAGTTTTGAAAAACACAATTTTCACACTTTGAAAAATTTCATGTCAAGTAAAAATTTTTTACAATAAACCTTTTTAATACGACCTCTATTATACGAAAGGGAATAAGGGTTGGGTTTCAACCAGGGTCATTACAAGCCATGCACCTACTCCCCCAACCAACAGACCTGAAGACCAATTTAGTTGCGGCCTCGTCACGGCCCTTCGCCAATGTGACTTGCACCTCACCTCCTCACAGGCCTAACTACAATGGTCACAGGTGCGACCAAGCAAATATAGCAATTCTGGGTTGCTGTTCTGAAGCTAACCCGAGGCATTCTAAAGGTCTAAACCGCCCAGAAAAGGCCAAAGTCACTCGGGATGACCACGTGTCCCAATCAAAAATGAAATGGGTTAAGTTTTCTTATTCGTATCACTATAATACTCACTGACTACATGGAACTCGTCTAACAAGTTATTGTCAAT
The DNA here is from genome assembly GCA_030407325.1 of Camellia japonica. Taxonomy (NCBI): domain Eukaryota; kingdom Viridiplantae; phylum Streptophyta; class Magnoliopsida; order Ericales; family Theaceae; genus Camellia; species Camellia japonica. Next base: position 99,399,672 of record JAPPVO010000007.1, read on the forward strand.
TCAACCAAGTCGAGCCATTATGAGAGTAAGCCATTACCACGTCTCAAGTTTAATAAATGAATGCAGCTTATAGACACCCCTATTTTTACTGACCCTAAGATTTTAGGTGCTTGTGGGCCTCCCAATAATGAAATGGTAATATCTCCACCCTTGAAATGTTGAAAGTTGCTTACAGTTACTATTATACCCTATTTTGGCCTAAAATTGACTTTAAGTAAAAATGAACAAAATACCCCTGAACCCATTTTTTAGCCAAAACCAATTTTCTGACCCTGAGAGATAGGGAAAGCCCAATTGCACTTTGATTAATGATATTTTCCAAAATAACTGGCCAGTTTTATCAAAAACATTGATCCGAAGACAATTTGAGCTTGGTTGGGTCATAAGTAGGCAAAAACCATGTAAAGTCACACCTAACCATGCAAACCCGCACCTAACCTACAATGTAGACACCTAGACCCATGGTCGCACGTGTGCCCGCATGTGTTTTGTGCGGGCACACCTCTCATGTGCGGCCGCACTTCTCTTCGACAGACAGAAATAAAAACCTTACAAGGATCGCAATGCAGCATTGGAAAGAAACGCTAGGGAGAAAAGGATGGCTAACCCTAGCAGCCTCCCTTAGCTTCCTCTTCAAGCTAAGGAGTGCTTATAAAAAGTACTCCTTCCCTCTCCTCCCTCTTTCAAGGGGTTACAAAATTGTGAAATTTTTTACAGCATTAGAGAACTTGAGAGAAAGATACCCTTCCCCCCCCCCCCCCTCCCCCTTCTAACTCCAAAAATTAACACCTAGACAGCAATTAAACAGTTACTAAAACCTCCTAAGGACTTGAAGACTTGAACAAAACTCAAAACCCAAGCTTCAGAGAAGCCTACATGCAAGGAAATCCAAGTTTTCTTGCTTTATTCTTCACGATTTCTTCAGTTCTTGAAAATCAACAGGTAAAGTTCTCATCTTTTCTTTTTTCTTTTTTTTTTCCAGTACCTTTTTGCTTTCTTTTTTAGCAATTAATCATAGCTTAGGCATTCATCCATTGTTTTCTCATGTAGTTTGTCAATTTTCTTCATTTTTTGCTTTATCTCGCATGTTTTGTTTCTTTTCTTTAGAACAACATATAATGTAGCATTTTTTTTTTCTCTTTATTTGTTTCTTATTTTAATGCACAAGCATCATTCTAGTAGCCTCAAATCGGGCCTAGGCTCATGTTTTGTATGTGTAGTTGCATGTTTAGGTCATATTTATTTTAAGTATTGCATGTAAGACACCGAAAGTGGGCATCCGGGTAAGTTTCTTTGTCCTTCATAGCATTTGCACGTTTGTTGCATTGTTTCCCAATAATCCAAGTCTACATGCTTTTCTATGCAAATGGTTGTTTTGATTCTTTTTCGTGATTATTGCTTAGCTTAATTCATGTGTATAATCATATCCTTGGAAAATCTAGTTTTGGTAATAAAACCTTTATTTTTGGAAATAATATGATTTTATTCATAGAATCTAAGTGAGGTGATATTTATTTTTCAAGCCATTTAGGCCTCGTTTGGCAACATCACTTTTTAACTTAAAAGTCAAAAAGTCATTAAAAAAATCAAAAAGCAAACAACCTATACCAAAAAGTCAAAGATTTTCTTTTCTCTCTACTTTTTGCACATATTTTCGTAAAAAATCAAAAAGTCATCCCAAACAGACTAGTTTTTTTTACATCATATTTTAGCCAAAAAGCCAAAAAAATACTAAAAGAACCCTGTTCCCAAACGAGACCTTAGTTTTTTTAGGGTTAGTAAAGGTTTTTAGGTCTAAAAATGAAGTTTGGGAATAATTAACCACTGAAATCATAAAATAGAAAGTTAGTAGAGGTCAATCTTCAGATTACGCAAAAAGGGATGCTATCATTCAAAGACCTTCCCTTTTGTACCTAAGCTCTCGAACTTAGAATTTTTTGGTTATGGTGGATCGGTCCTTAACTTATTTTTCATTGTTAAAAGTTTCTTAATTTCCTTTTTAAAAATTAAGTGGCAACTCTCTGTTTATTAAAGCAAGTTTACACAACACTTGTATGGGAACGAGCCTTAGACTTGGAAAGGGTACGACGCCCACAGTTGGTGACTTTGCTTCGGAATTTAAGTTACCTTGACTTGAAAATTTCTATTTTATGAGATTAGTAGTTAATTATTAAATTGCGGGCTATGTTAAGTCAACAAGCAAGCGTCAGAATTTGCTATTAGTACCATTTGATCATCCCTTTGCACTCCAATGTGGTATGAGAGGTATATTGATAGTCATAACTGGTGTTCCCTTTTAACTAAACCTACATTTGCATATGGAAAGCTTTAGCACCTTCCAAAGTAGGACATGATACTTCCCTTTTCTAGGATTGTATTGTTGCCTTTTTGTGTGATTTAGTGAATCTTAAATCCTATTTCCAAATTAGGACATGGAAACCCTACCCCCAAATAGGCATTAATGCAAATTATGTGCTTATGTGGTATCTTTTCTTGAATAGAAATGATTTGATTTGATTTTTAAAATTAGCAATCAGAAAGGTAATGATTTGATTCCAAAATCTGGAGGTCTGATATTAGGCAGTGATTTGATTCTGGGAAAGTTTGAGATTATTTTGACTAGTGATTTGATTCCAAAATCTAGGGATTCAATTTAGGTAGTGATTCAATTTTGATTATGATTCTGACAATTAGTGGTGAATTAGGGGTGGTTTTCCAATTTAAAATGTTTGAGTTTTGAATTTGAAAGTGATGAATTCTAAAATGATTGTCTTTCCAAAATTGAAGTTAGAATCCCAAGAAAATATATGATCAAAGAACAATTTCTAAAAAAAAAAAAAAAAAATTCTCCATCTTAGGTAGAGTCTTGGAAATTATGGAAAGTGTTTGATTGAATACACATTCTTGTAGACCTGGACTGGATACCATTTCTCCTAATGACTTTTAACTCCACTCTCCTTAACTTTCATTCAAGACAGATGGAACCAGGTTATGGATCTATTTAAGTTCATCGATCAATCCCTCATTTGTTTCCCCTGCACCCAGACACCTTAGAATAGATTTGATTGGAAGGAGAGTGAGGAACAAACACAGTGGTTTGACTATTGGATCCCAATTGATACATGAGACTTGTGAATTAGATCGTGCTACTTTGAAATCCGATGATATTTTTCATAGCAATCTAAGGGACTGGTTTACTTTGGAACATACTTCATTTGCTTTTATTATTTGGATCAGCTGATGCGTAGCATCAGGGTGGGTGTAGAGAATGGGGTGTTCCCAGGGCTGGTTTTGGGCACAAGTCAACAAAGCCGTCACTTTGGGCCTCGGAAAATTGACCAAAAAAAAGGTCCAAAAATTTTGTTGATTATTATATTAGCCTATAAAAAAAATTATTGGAATTTAAAGGGCCTCAACAAAATTCATTTATGATTTAAAATAAATAGTGATAAATTATTTAAAAATAATAGATAGTTGTTTTCTATCAAAAGAAACCAAAAAAACTTGTTGATATGGTGAATTATTTGAAATTTTTTAATAGTTATTATCCAAATGTATGGATTATATATAGAATATGATTACTTATATTACTTTTACTTACTCTTTTCAAAGTAAAGTTGATTAAATCTTATCTTTACTCAACTATGTCCAATGAAAAATTAAATGGATTAGTAATTTTATCCGACGAAAATGATTTAACTTATAAGTTGGATTATGTGAATTAGATTAGTAATTTTACAACTAAAAATTCCAGAAGAATGATGTTTAAGTGATTTTTGTTATAGTTTGCTTACTTTTTATTTGATACTACAGTTTAGATTATTTTTTTCATTTTTCTTATTGTAAACTTTAATGTATATTTAAGTAAATTTTAATAGATATATACTGCATGTAACCTTTTTACAAGAACTGTCAAATACCCAAAAAAAAAAAAAAAAAAAGATACATATTTATTTTTTAAAAAAATATGTATGAACGGCCGTATTGAAAGTTCGCTTTAGGCCCCGAAAAGTTAGAATCAGTCCTGGTTGTTCCCTTAGGATTTGGAAAGCACAGGGACTCGTCAAAAGAAAGCACGGTAGGGAAAAGCCTCAATCTGAGAATAAAGAGCAGGGTTGGCTAGAATTAACTTTCCACTTAGGTTTCAAAGGCCGAAGTAATAAGAAAGTACGTCAAATGGCTGATCCCGAATCAAGCTTGATGCCTAGCCAGGATTATTGCGTTGAATTGACCAGAACGAAATCAAGGGTTTTCCATTATTTCTTTTCAGCCTACTCAAGTCCAACCCATTCACTCTTAATCTGGAGTGAATTCAAAATAGAAACTTCCTTTCCACTACCTTCCAGTCAACTTGTCCTACGCCAATCAAGGCTAGTGGAGTGAAGGGAATCTTGCGACGATTATGAGGGCTCGGGCTTCCTTTGGTCTTCTAGTATATAGGAAAAATCTCAACTATTAGCGCTTATTATGGTCAACAACGTCCATTGCAGTCTAGCGAGCCAAAGACTTGAAACGAGAACTTCATTTTTGTTAGTCCTTGAATTCCAGAAGTCACCCATACGGGGGGATTCTATTTACAACTAGAAAATCAGTTAGTACGCTCAATTTCTCAGTAATCACTATTAAATTATTTAAATATATAATCTATTCTCAATACACTCTATATTTTTTCACAAATTATTCTTAAATAATATAATATTTTAATTTTATGGTACATCCAAATAACAAAGACACCATGTTTGGACTTACAAAGATGAACATAGTTAGCCTGCTTGGCTGTCTAGTGCTAAACAATATTGTTTTGTTCGGACTTTTAGATCCAAACAAATTCACTTTATTTGGATCTTATTCGGATCTGAAAGTCCGAACAATATTTATGTAAAATAGGCTAAATATTTTTTTTTACGTATAAAAAAAAAAAACACAGAAATCAAGAATTGTACTTTGATATTTATGAGAATACTTACCTCATCTTTGATGGGTTACTTCAAAAAATAGTTTTGATTATTATTCTCATCCATCGTTTGATTTTGTTCAAACTTTCTTCTATTTACAAGTAACAACACGAAAAAAAAAACAACGAGGTTGATGATAATGGTCAGTTTTGGTGGGGTAGATTGGAGTTAGAGTGAGAAAGAAGAAAAAGAGAAAATAATTGAAACTTAGAGATGAAGATGAAGAGATTTTAATATAAAAAATAGGTATAAGTGATTAGAGTGTATCCTGAGAAAAAAAAATATTTTATTTTAGGGTTTAATATGTGTTGTCCTTATTAGTAAATTTACAATAGGGTATAATATGAACTAAACTTTTAAAATTTTAGTTGGACGTATGAAATTATTTTTTGGGTGCAAATAGAAGCAACTAGGTTTTTGAAAACGGCAGTGGTTTCTCTCCAGTTCGAAATCGGACTAGAGCGTGCTATTGGACCTTCATGGGCTCACCACGGAGCCCACATCGATGATCCAAACAGTTCAATGTCTAGAGCTCGTCTAGTAATTCATCCCTATAAAAAATCACATTGATTAGATATCGATAGTCACTTGATCAGTTCAATTTGTGTTAACAGTAATTATGATTTGAAAAATAAATTGTTCACGTAAATGTGAACTGATCAAGTGACTATTGATATTTGATCTATGGATGAAGTACTCAATGAGTCCTACACATTGAATGGCTTGGATCATCGAGACAGATCCAAAATGGGCCCATAATAGGGCGGACTGGACCATCCAATTGCCTAGTCTAACTAAAGACCGTCCGAATCCTTTAAAAATATGTCTAAAAATATCCTACATGTAATGGAGATATCATTCATTTGATAATTCTACACAAATAAAAGCTTAATAAGAATATTTTTTAAAAAAATAATAATGTGAGTAAATTTGGATAACTTATTGCATAACAAAATATGTATAAAATCAATTCTTAATTTTAAAAGGGAGAGGCTTCTCTAGTTGGAAACCAATTGGAGAGTGTTATTTGGTTTTAGTGGGCTCGTATGGAGCCCACATCGATAATCCATACCGTTCAATGCGTAGGACTCGTCAAGCACTTCATCCTTGTAAGAAATCACATTGATCTAATAATAATAGCCACTTGATCAGATCACATTTGTGTTAATAATTTATTTTTAAAATCATATTTACTGTTGACACAAATGTAATCTAATCAAGTGGCTGTTGATATCCAATCAACATGATTTTATACAAGATGAAGTATTTGACAAGTCTTATATATTGAAAGGTTCTGATCATCAATATGAGCTCTGTAGCAAGCTGATAAAGGTCCAATAGCACCCTACAGTCGGATTTGAATAGGAAAAAATTTACAAATATTATAACCACCTAATCACTTAAATTTATATAAAAATATATAGCTTTTCTTTATACAAAACAAGATAGCTTATGACACAAGCTGACAAGAATAGAGTTTACTTTTATACACAAAAGTAAGAAAATAAATACATCCTCTCTCCAAGAAAAATATATATATTTGTACTCAGAAAATTATTTAATACGTTCGATTTCTTAGTATTACCTATTAAATTATTTAAAGTTATAATTTATTTTTAATACACTCTATATTTTTGCATAAATTACTCTTCAAGATAAAATGGTACACTTAAATAATAAAAAAATTAAAATTCCTAAATTACACCACTTTGAAAATCCCTTTCTACTCTGTTCACATACAGGAAGATGGCACCTCACTGGTCCCCCGTCGCTAGTATGTATATGTTTGTCCTTGTGGTATGAAAAGCTCCCATTATTTGGTACATATAAAAGGTAGATGTGCATTTGATCTCAGAAACCTCTTTTTTTTATTTTTATTTTTATTTTTATTTTTTATTTTTACGTATAAAGCAACTATCTACTCCTAGGAAACTCTTTTTTCTCTCTTAGTGCAAATTGGTGGATTTGTGCTATGTTCTTTTGCAAATCCTGGTGACAAGCTTCTTAATTTTCTTCAATTGGAACAATGTGTCTCTTATAGAGATGTGTGTTAGAAACTGTCTGATTGGTCTCTTATTCACCTCAAAAAGTATGTGGGTTATGTCCTAAGCTTCGAGTTTGATCGATAATTACATGTATTGTTGCAATCTATTTGGTGAGTTTTGATAAGGGTGGATTGGAGTTTTAGAGTAAGAAAAAAGATGGAGAGAAAATAATTAAAACTTTTGGAAGAAGATGAAGAGACTTGAATATGAAATATACATATAAGCAATGTTTTGAGAACCGGACCAGTGAGTGAACTGGAAAAGGGACCGGGTGGATGGGTCACCGATTCAATTGTCAGGTTGAAGCGGTCGAATCGTGACGTCATAATTAATAATATTGTAGACACCCCATTTTTGACAGCCCTTACAACTTAGACGTCATCGCATGCACACCCGATAATGAGTCTATATGCTCGTCAAGTGCTCGAAATCCTCGACGGAATGCCACAACTTTGAGCCCTTTCAAACCCTGCACCCATGTTGCCTTATTCTTGGACCAGACCTTGGTTCTTCAAGCCTGCAACCCTTGTGTAGACACCCCATTTTTGACCGTCCTCAAGACTTGGACGTCACCGCTTGAACATTCGGTGATCACCCATGATTCGTGTTCGTTTTGAGTTCCCGGAGGTCTCGGCTACGCGCCTTGCCTCAGGATCTCTCAACTCGACTGTTTTGTATTTGATTTTACACCAAACACTTGTGTTTTTGCTTCTAAGGGTAGAGAGTAGCTTGTTAGCTACCCCTGACACCCACCGGCCATGGCTTGAGGCCACCGGACGTGTATTCTTGCTACTGGCCATTGGTGACATATACCATTGGCCGGTCGGCATCTTGTGTGGTCGGCCGGCCATCTGTTTGGCCGATGGCCTCCTTTTCTGGCCGACACCACCTTTTTGCCTTTTTCAGGCATAATGCATGCCAGTTGTGCCAGCTGGAATGCACGGACCCTGCCCCCCATGCACGGGTGTGGTTGTTTTGAGCCTTTGACCCTTTTGATCCAACCTCTTGCACCCTTTTGCCTAAGCTTCTTGAGGAAGCCTGACCCTTTGTCTTAGCTTCCTCAAGAAGCTTGCACCCTTAGCTTAGCTTCCCTTGGAAGCCTTGAGCCTTTTAGGATAGCTTCTCTTGGAAGCTTGGAGCCATTCCTTTGCCTATATAAAGAGACCTTCCTCCTCCTTTGTGTTGGTTCAGCAAAACCAGAGAAAAATACATATATATATCTGATATACACTTTCTCTCTCTATATCTCCCTCTCTCTCTTCATTGTGTGTGTGTTTAAGGGCCAAAAGGGTGATTTCTTCTTAGTTTGCACTAAGACACACACTACTACACCATACTTCGACTTTGGGAGGCATTGAGGGTTTGTTCTTGAGGTTTTGGACTGGTTTTGATCAGAAGAAGGGGGCTGCATTTGCTGTTCTTCAAGGGTTCTTCAAGGATAACACTTTTACTTTAGATTCCCCAATCTTGCACTAGTCTTTTACCTATCTTGCTTACTATCTTAGACTTTGTGTATAACTAAAAAAAGTCTTATATTTGCATGTTTAAGATACTCCATTAAGGTTGTTTTGGTGTTGGGGGTCGACCTCCCCCCCCCCCCCTCAGGCCTTGTTTGGCCCTTTTGGTGTTCTCTTTGTTAAGCTTTGGTTACTATTATGTGTTGACCTTCTCACCACTGAAATCTAGTGGATTTTCAGTGGTGAAGAAGGAGTTTTAGAGTCTTGTATAGGGGAGGGACGCCCCTCTCCCTTTGTCTCTCTTTTGTGCATAATTTTGGTTCATAAGGGTAGCATGTATGCCTAGCTTCGTTTGGCTTCATTTCAGAGCTTATTTGGTGTTTATTTAGCATGTTTTACCTCTGTCCCATGTTGGTTTGTTGACCCCTTGCATGCATAATACACTTGCCTTGTATCCCCCCATTTTGCTTAAGAAATGCATCTTGCCATTAGACCATCATGCTTGCATATTTTTGCCTAGCTTTGTGAAGTTTTTAGTCATATTTTGCCATGATTGAGGTCTGTTGGGTGTTGATTTGGTCATGCATTTCATGCTTTGTATAGCCCCTTTGCATTCTAACATGTTGGCATCGGGTGTGTGAGTCATGAGCATGCTTGAGTTGGCCTATTTCAGTGATTTGGAATCACTTATGATGTCATTTCAGTCCATGTTTTGTGCTCACATACTTGTGTTTGTTACTCTTTTAATACCTTGATGAGATGTGGTCTTATGCTCCTTGTTTATGCCTTAGTCTTCGGCAATATTTGTCCACCATTTGCATCATCTTTGGCCACTGTATTGAGGTGTGGCTGAGGCCTCCCATTTCAGTCTAAGTCCATTCTTGTATGTAGTTGTATGTTTGACTTGTTGCCTCTCATTGCATACTTGCATTGTACCATGTTTGCATCACATGTTAAATGGCATTGTATTGCCTCTAGCATGATTAGCATATTGCATACTTGCATAATAGATTGCGTTGCATTTGGCATGCTTTGCATCTTAGCCTCATGTTGCATTATTGAGCCATGTTTGTATACATGCATTGCATTGCTTGGTTTGGGGTGTCAAACCAAGCATGAGGGGTGAGGTTGGTTCGTACTCCAAGTGACGTAACACGTCTCAACCCTTGGTCGCCGACGCCCTTGACCTCAATATGATAGGGTGTTGGCATTCATCTCTTTTGTTGCATGCATTTACATTAAGTTACAAACTTGGCCTCTTAGGCCATCATGCATCAAAATGCATAATTGATGGCCCGAGGGTCGAGGGTCATGCTCCCTTGAGTCCATTGCATGATAGGGAGTGTAGCCATGCTCACATTGCTTTGAGTTTCCTTGCCATGCACTGCCTGCCCTCTCCTGCTGTCAAAAAATAGGTTTCTGCAAGAAGGAATGGCCGGCCGGCCGGCCACCTACAGTGCCGACCGACCATCAGTGTCTGGCCGGTGGTCCAACATTTAGCCGATGAGCCCATTCCCATGGCCGGTGGAGTTCAATTGTGGTCGGTGGCACTCCAAAGCACTCAGAGGATGATTCAAAATGGGTCTGGGGACTTTCAGAATTTTCAGAAGAACAAGGCAGTGTAAACAGAGGCAACAGTGGCATGGCACGGGTTTCCGAGCGGGGCGAGTCGAGCATGCATCATTCTAGCATTTTGAGGCGGGGCTGCGGCCATCCTCTTTCTGCATTTAATTTATTAATTAAATAGAAGATAGTAATATTTAATTAATTAGAAGATTTAATTATTTATTTGTTTTGTAATATTTATTCGGACCCTCCGAGCGAGGGCGTATTTGTAATAAGTGTGTGTATGTCTTCCAACCCCACGTTTTTCTTCCCTTTTATTTACTAGCTTTCGATGTTTAGTGTAGGGCATGTTTTAATTAGCATGATAGCATGTTTGCATACATTCATTCGTTTTGCATGCACCAGGCTCGGCGCATCATGCTAACTGCATTGTATTTCAATTCCAAATCGAATACATGTTATCTGTTGCATGTCATATGCCATGTTTAGAATAGTCGAGCCTGTCTAGATTGCATCTTTGCATGTGTTGCATTAGCCATTTTAAACATGAACTAGGATCATACATATGATTACTAACTAGTTTCTGTTTTGGCTTGGAGTACTAGGTAAGCTTTTGTACTTTAGCATGCCACATGCGTGTGAATGTTACCATGATAGCATGATTACCATGAGGCTAGCTGCTTATGTGATATAACTACTCGAATGCCTGTGGGTGGAGGTTAGGTTACTTAAATTGGAACAATGCATTGAATGCGAGTTTTAAGCCCACTTAAGGGTGGCAAAATTCATGTCTTAGCCTACTTGCGGGTAGCACCACCAAACCATTTTCAAATAAACAAACATGAAATGTTTTGTTCCAATTTAGGCGGCTTAGTCTATACTTGTTTGCTATGCGCATCACGTAGTAAATCTAGGCTAATAACCGGAATAAAAACGCTTAATGTTTTCAAAACAAGATATCATGATTAGTAGAGGCCGATCTTTGATCGGGCGAGCGGGGGTCCTCATAGCTGACCTTCCCCAATCGTACCCAAGTTCCCGAGCCGAGGCAACTTTGGTGATGACGGACACGTGGCCTTAGGCAAACGAGTCAGGGTTTCCTAAATCCCCAAAAATAAAAAATTTAGGTGGCAACTCTGTATCTGGCAAAGCAGTCCATGTTTGGCACTTCTTTACAAAAAAATCTGTTTTCTCAAAACGATTTGCCGGATTTGGACTCTTTGGTTCAGATTAAGAACCATGACAATTTGAGTCCGAACTGTAGTAGGCCTAATGAACAGAAACGGGATTTCCCTCCCGGGACGTTCGGGGACGTCTACACCTTGGTGGCCTGTCGGCTACTTTTTTGGGCTGTCGACCATCACTCTTGGTTGCTGACCACTAGTGTCTGTTGCAGATATTTTGTGACAGCTGTGCCAACTGTTTGCACAAATGCTTGTATCTGCCCCCACGTGTAGGGCTAGATGTTCTTGAGGGGAATTCATGTTTTCTATATATAAGAGGCCTCCTTCTCATGTTTTAAGGTTAGAAAAATTTTAGAGCGAAATTTTTCCTCTCTCTTCCAAATTTCTACACTTTAGCCTACATATCCTTAACCTTTGCCTATACACTCTTAACCAAACCTTCTCATCTTTGAGCTGAGGTACTTTTGAGCTTCATTTAGGGTGTGTTGTCTTGATTTGTTGCCTAGAATTGGTCTTCTCTTCAAGAGGTATAAGGCTTTGCTTGTTACTTTGTTTTATTTGCTATTATTCTTACAATTTTTAACTATTTTTGGGCTATAAAACTCTGTACTTTTGGGCTAAAACTTGGGTTCTAAGGCCATTAAAGGTTAAGGGGTGGTTCACCCTTCTTTACACCTTGTTTTGGAGGCCTTACCCTTGTGTTTGCCATCCTTTTACAATCTGTTTTTGAGGCTTTAAACACTATTTTTTAGAGTTATTTCAGTGGCCAAAATCATATTTTGGAGTCCAATTTTGAAAGGGTTAGCCTCCCCTCATTGTGTCTTGCTTACTAGCCTAGTTTGTGCTATGTTTTAGCATATTAATCTAGCTATTGTTGTCTTAAATCCAGCATGTTTTAGGACTTATTTTAGACTATTTTTGGTTGTCAGTTGCATTTCAGCTTTGTTTTGCATGCTTGTAATGTAATTGTCCTCATGAGTTTGGTGTTCTAGGCCTTAGACACCATCTTATTTGAGTTGATTGCATTTATTTATGGCTTTCCATATTTGTGATCACTCTTAATCACCTCTACAACCTCCCTCTTTTCTTAGATTTTATTTTTCTTTGAAAGTGGTTCAAACAACTTGTTTGTTTAAAACATGAGATTGAGATGTCATGCTTAATGGTTTAATCCCTTTGGGGTTCATTACCAATGGTATGATGTCTCTTTTCATGCCCACGACAACACTTGGTTTGAGCCTTCTTTCCATTAGAGGACTTAAACTTACCATTGGACTCAATGAATTAAAGAATGGATGGTAATCTAAAATGGAGTAATAAAATTAAGGCTAAAATGGTGCAAGATAATAAAAAAAAGTGTTGTATTCAATCGGACGTTAATTGAACACGTGGAAGCTTGAGGCATTTCATACTCATTAGTGATGAAATGATTCAAGTTTCCAAGGTCGCCACTTCCCTTGATCAATCCATGAAAGAGAGGAGGTTTATGTCTTGTTTTGTTGCATTTATTGAACTTGCACACTTTGGTTCATGAGCCATCATGCAATGAAATTGCTTGAGTTAATGGTTTGTAGACCAAGTTTACTACTCCTTTGATTTGTTCATGAAAATGAGGGGTGAGTTATGTAGACAACCCTTGAGAATACCCTGTTCATACTCTGTTTGTTCTTTATTGTAGCAAGATGAACTGGGCAGCAGTGGCCGGTAGGCCATTTTCCATGATCGGCTGGCTATCACTGGTAGCCGGCAGGCCCTCACTCTTGGTCGGCCAGCCACTGATGCAAATTTAGCAGTGTGTTCTTTGAGCAGAGCAGAGCTATTCTGGAAGTGGACAAAAGTGTTAGTGTTCTACTGTGCAACAGAGACCTTCTGGAAGCAAAACAGTGGCCTTTTCGAGTGGAAACTGAGCACGTACACAAGAATTCCTCGTATACCGAGCATGTTTAGTTTAAACATTTAGCTTAGATATTCGTTGTAATTAATTAGTTATAGCTAGTTAATTTTGATATGTGTTGTAATTAATTAGTTAGTTAACTAGTTATTCGATTTCGTTTTGTAATTATTTTAGTTAACTAGAATAGTCAATTCATTTGTTGTAATAATTACTTAAGTAGTTTAGCTAATTTCATTTGTTTTGTAATAACTAGCTTAGCTTTAATTAGTTAATTAATTAGCTTAGTTTATTCGGACTCTCCTTCGTGAGAGCGCAATGTAATAATGTGTATGTCTTCCAACCCCATGTCTTTCTCCCTTTTATTTACTAGCTTATGATGGTTAGTTTAGGGACATTGTGGTTTGTTTAGCATACTTTATGTTTGCATCCATTTGTATTGCATGCACCGAGGCTCGGTTCATCATTCTAACTGCATTGTTAGTTTCATACTTCTTTGAATACGTGCTTAGACCGCATGCTATTTCATTGATTCATATGCCATATTAGTAGTCGAGCCTATTAATTGCATATTACATGTGTTGCATTAGTCATATCGCATAGTTAAGATCATGCATTATTCTAACTCTTTCATCTTTTTTTGGCTTAGAGTACTAGGTAAGCCTTTACTCGCTTTAGCATATCGCATGCGTGTGATTGTTGCCATGTCAAAGTATGCTCACCATGAGGCTAATTGCTTAAGTGCTATAAACCGCTTGAATGCCTGTGGATAAAGGCATGTTGCTTGAATTGGAATAATTTGAGCAATGTTCATATGCGATCACTTTTTTTCAAGTGATATATATTTCGAAATGATTTTCAAAACAAACATGAATCAAATGTTCCAATTCTTGCAAAGTTAGTCTATACTTGTGTGTGTGCGCATCACATAGTAATGCTAGCCTAATAAACTAGAACAAGAGCATATAATGTACATAAGATTCATATCACAATAGTAGAGGCCAATCTTTGATCAGGCAAGCGGAGTTGCTCAAATTCATTCATGACATTCCCCTCTCGTACATAAGTTCCCGAGCCAAGACAATCTTGGTGATGATGGACACGTGGCCTTTGACACGAGTCATGGGTTTCCTAAATTTCCCCAAAACAAAATATTTACGTAGCGACTCTGTATCTGGCAAAGCAGTCCATTTTTGGCATTTTTTATTCAAAATCAATTTTCTAAAAAGATTTGCCGGATTGGGACTTTTTGGTGTTTATCTATTTCACATTGCACTTGTGGAATCATATTTAGGACCACAGGAGTTCGATATTGTAGGGCTTATTTCGACTTCCGAAAGGAGGAGCAAAAAAGTCGAGCTACAGTTTCTGCCAACTCTGCTAGAGATTTTAGAGAACTTGACTTGGAATTCATGATATGAAATTTTATCTACACTTACATGTTTCTTTGCATTTGCATTTGCATTGGTACGTTTAAGTCACTATGTTTGCCATCTGTTATTCCTGGACAGTTTGTCGGAGGCTTGCCTGAAAAGCTTGCCAAAAGGCTGATTGGTCACAGGCTCTGCTATGATGGTAACACAACCCTTGGATCTGAACTACTACTGTACCGTTTGATCCTCCTTTCACTTCTTAGTGTTAGGTGTGAGAAGTATATAAGGTGGTCTTGCTGAGGTACCCTTCTGACCATTTGGCTTAGTCGCATATTGAAGAGCCATAGAGAATGTTCCAAACTAGGACAGGATGCTCACCTGAATACAGGATTGCATAAAATTGCTTTGTTTGAATGGTGGACCCTAGCTCCTGACGAAACTAGGACAGGGTAACCCTACCCCCTCATAGGGGTGTTTTGGTTCTCACTTAACTGGTATGTGCTTTACAGTGAAACTGTGCAGGAATATGCGTATCAGTTGCAAGTTGGGTATCAATTTTGGGGGCAGAATTCAGTGTTAAGTGCAGTCTTACAGCTTTGATTACATTTGTGTGTTGTTAACATTTGAGTTGAGATACGGTGCGGTTTCTTTTTGTTTTATTTCTTTTTGCTAGGTAGTATAACACCATAGCTTCGGAAAGTTCGGATATCCCCCAAGTGCTCTGGACTCGTGTCAGAAGGCTTTGTAAGGCCGGAGATCTTGTTAGGGGACAGCCCGTGTTTACTTCACTCCCACCGGTTACTAGACGGAGGAGAGTCAGGCAAAGTTCACCGGTCTAGTTTCTACAGCAATCACCTCTCACTTCACCTGCATTTAGTCAGGCTCAGTCTTCTACATCTAGTCCAATACGAGATCATTCACCCATTCTGATGGCACAATATCCCCCAGTCAGCATGGAGGAACTAATCCACTACCTTCAGCAAACAGTTGAAACCATGCAGCAAGATGCTGCTCGTCAATCCGAGGCCACAGCATGTCAGGCTGAGGTAATAAACAGGCTGCAACAACAACAACCACAACCGTCAACTGCTTCTGTATCTCATGCGCCTCCTACGGGTATCCCAACACCTGCAACCACTGCCCATGTTGAGAATCAGGGCAATCTGGTAGAGTCGATCCCACCATAAGCCTTCAAAGCACATGTGTATCAAACCGAGGCTCCCTTTGAGTTTGAGGTTGACCCGACTGTGCTTAAGGTCAACAAACTGGAGAAGCTCTTCAAGAGAGCACAAGGTGTCAACTTTATCCCCGACATAGAAGACGAGTATACCGACTCTGCAGTGACATTACCAGACCGGCTCAAAATGCCGCAAATCGATAGATTTGACGACTCCGAAGACCCCATGGTTCATCTTTGGCTATTTTCAGACATCTTACGGCCGATGGGCCTGACCAGATTGCAGAAGCTCTCTCTCTTTTGACCGGACCATGTCAAGAAGGTAGCTATATGGTATGCGAAGCTGGAGGATTCTGTTAAGCAAAGTTTTGAGGAAATGGCCGAGGCCTTTGTTGCATAGTATTCGTATAACACACAAATCGAGGTCACAACTCATGATCTTAAGGCAACGCGCTAGGAGCCAAAGGAGGGCTTTTCAGAATTCGTGACGAGGTAGAGGGCCAAAGCTTCAATGATGACCACACAGCCTTCCGAGAAAGACCAGATAAGGATGGTAGTCCGTAATCTACATAGGAAGTTGCTACAGAAAATGATCATCCTACCACTGTTCACATTCACCGAGCTCCATGAGATGGCGGTTTAGATTGAAGACGCCATGAAACAAGGGCTGATTACGGATGAGAAAGAGCAGGCAAAGAGGCCTTTTGTGTGCAGTTCCAATGCAACCACTAGTGGTAGCACAGCTGCGCGGCCATCGGATGTAAGCGTTGTCACCACCACGACCAAGACCGCCAATCCCTTGCCAATACGGCTCCACAAACTTCAAACAACCCTGCCCGATCCCAAAGGACCTTTACCCAACTCTACATGCCCTTATCTCAAGCCATGAAAGTGTTGATCAAAAAAGGGCACCTCAAACCATTAGAGCCTTGCCCATTACCTGATCTTCTTCCACCAAAACACAACCCAGCCAAGTACTGTGCGTTTCACCAGCAGCATGGTCATGACACCGACCAATGCTTCAGACTGCATCATGAGATTCAAGACCTCATTGACAATAGGGTGATTACACCACCCCAAAAAGCAAATGTAACTACCAACCCTCTCCCAGCCCGCAATCAAGTTCCCCCACCTCACAATCTAAACCTAATCCATACACTGGTCATTCTTTACGACCCTAGCATATATATTACCCCTTCCCACCTACCCAGACCGATAGTGTTCATTCCTAAAAGCATAGATTTTGCATGATGGACACGTCCACACTTCAACCTAAACTTGTGGTGGTGACAGTTGCAGAAGAAAGGAGGTTGGCCTTAGAGAAGAGTATGAGTCCATTGCCTGAGTGCTCTGAGGACTTGTCTGAGGGGGTGTATGATCTAAGCTGCTATATTGTGTCGATTGATCAAGTCAAGCTAGAAGTGGTATTACCAACTGTTGTGGAGGTCAATGTGGTTAGGGAGGATGGCCCGAGTCAAAGGTTAGATGATTTGCCGGAACTTGAGGAGGACTTAAACAACCTGTAATTCTTCGACGAACAAGATCAAGGAGATGTGTAGATTGACTGGTTCGATTTGAATGGATCAACAGACAACTCTAGGTGGTTGAGTGGTGAACCCGACAAGGAGGAAGGAACTGAAACAAAACCGGAGGAAAAGAAAGCAAGAATTGCTGCAGTGGCCGGAATAGCATATGAAAAGGGAAAATTGTCGAAGAACATTGACATGGAAAATTCAGCTCAAGAACTGAGCGCTATGAGTACTGTGGACATAAAACAGGAAGCTGCATTGAAGCAGTTTGCACAAGAGAAGGTTGAAGACAACCAGAAAGCTGTAATGGCCCAACACCTTACGGGGGAAACTTGTGAGGTGAAAGTGATACAAATGGAGCTGGACAACTGTTTGTCGACTACCGGAGGTGTATGGTGGGAGGATGGCAATCTATTTCTGGCTCACACCGACGCGGACTGGGGTGAGTGCCTTCCAGACAACACTTGGTACGCAGAAGAGATAGACCACATGACAAGAAGTGGGCGGTATTTCAAGCCACCACACTTAGACCAAGCTGAGGCCTCTGGAAAGATAGAGAGGTTGAGAAATAGAAAGAGAAACAGTTGGAAGAAGAGGCAATGTTGAAGCAACTGAAGAAAATCCAAGCTGACATCTCAATTTGGGGTCTTCTCATGGCCTTCCAGGTGCATCGACAGGTTGTACTGTCAGCAATGGACAAAGCTAAATTGTCCATTGACACTACTCCTGAACAGCTTGTGGGATTGGTCTTCCCAGGTGGTGTCGGGCCAACTCTAACCTTTTCTGACAAAGAATTACCACCGGAAGGCACAGCTCACAACAAACCCCTATACATATCAATTGAGTGCAAGGAAAAATGGGTACTGGTGGTGTTGATAGACACCGGTTCAGCTATCAACGTCTGTCATTCTTGCACAGCTTATGCAATCGGCCTTGGACCAGCAGACTTTGTGCCGACGGCCCAAGTAATTCAGGCATATGATAATATAAGCAAAGAGGTTATGGGCACAGTGCAAATCAAAGTCCAAGTAGGCCCAGCTCAGCAGGATGTCGAGTTCCATGTCTTGGATGTCCTGACCACCTTCAACTTACTGCTAGAAAGGCCCTGGCTGCATCATGTGCAAGTAGTCTCCTCTACCCTCCACCAAATATTAAAGTACCCTTATGGGAAAGGAGTGGTGATTGTTTTCAGGAATTCGTCTATCCAACCCCCGCTAGAGGTAACTACACCGGTGTTGGAGATCGTTCATGGCGAGAAGGATGTATTCCTCTCAGGGTTTACGCTGGCTGAGGCTTGGGTAGTACAGACCATCTTGGCAGCAGATGAGGCCATGTATGTCAGCGCCCAGTCTGTTTATTTCATGAATAAACTATAACATGTGCCAGGAATGGGACTTGGACGAAGTGGCCGAAAACGTGTCATAGCATTGGTCGATATGCCGCATAATCCGCATGCCTTTGGTCTGGGATATGTACCCACCAAAAAAGACTGGATCAGAAAAATAGAAGAGATGATAGGCAGAGCCAGAGCTAAGCAGGTCGGGAAACACTATGAGCTCATTCACAGGCCAATCCGGGGAACGCTAAATGGTTGCTTCGTTCGAGAGGGTGAAGACTTCTCCTTTTGCGGCTTTCCTGAGCCCTAGATAAATTCTGTGAAGCAGCGTGTTCCTGGATTTGAAATCTTCTTTGACCTGCAGCTGCAAGATAGTGATGCAGAGGAATTGGTTGAGTCAAGTGCTGAAGCTAAACAGAGCATGGAAAGTGACTCAGACAACAGCAAGCTTGGAGTAGGCGCAGCACTGGCGTGTCTTCTTACAGATCCTTCGGCTGACTCAGAGAACTTGGGAGATAACCTTACCATCTCCATGATCGGGGACCAACCGGATGTGAACCCATCCAGCAGCATTTTAGATGCATTTAAAGCACCATCTCTTATCTAGTAACTGGAAGAGGGCTACCTATCTAGTTCTGAGTCGGGTGATAAGCTAGAATCTGATTTCATAGAGTCTGTGGAGTCAGAATCAGATTCCGATTCTTCTGAGTCTGAGTCTGGTATTCCTGGGGGTGATAACCCACATACCAAGGTCTTGTCCAGGTCCTCTTTTTCTTTTGCTTTTGAGTCGGTTGTAACCGAAGAGCTGGACCTTATGAATGAGAATGCTACCGATTCTGAGTATTTCTCTGTGCCGCTTATTTATTGTATTGACCAAGATTTTCAAAATTTTAATGAAAACGAAGAGGAAAGAATTCCTTTGGTTTTGAAAAACTTGATTAATCGAGAGGAGGAGAGGCTTACAAAACCCTATGGTAATAAAATCATTGCTATTAATGTGGGTACTGAGAAGGATCTGCGTCTGGTCCAGATCGGGTCCACGTTGTCTTCGGAGGAGCGCGAGCGCTTAGTCGCTTTATTAAAAGATTTCAAAGATGTTTTCACTTGGTCCTACGAAGACATGCCTGGAATCGATCCTGAGATTATACAGCATCAGATCCCTCTTGACCCCGAGGCCTGACCCGTCAAGCAAAAGTTACAAAGAATCCGTCCGGATTAGGCGCTGAAAATCAAGGAAGAGGTCACCAAGCAGATTGAGGCAAGTTTCTTGTTAGTATTTGAATATCCGACTTGGTTGGCCAACATCATCCCAGTGCCAAAAAAAATGGTAGAATCCGGGTTTGTGTGGATTTTCAGGATTTGAACAGAGCCAGTCCGAAGAACGACTTTCCTCTGCCGCACATTGATGAATTAGTGGACTTCACTGCGAGTCATGCATTGTTATCCTTCATGGATGGATTTTTTGGGTATAACCAGATTTTGATGTCACTCGAGAACAGAGAGAAAAGTGCATTTACTACGTCGTGGGGTACCTACTATGCTATCGGGTTATGCCATTTGGGCTGAAGAATACAGGGGCTATCTATCAAAGAGCTACAACCACCATTCTGCACGACATGATCCAAAAAAAGGTCGAGGTGTACGTGGACGACATGATTGTCAAGTCCAAAGAAAGAGAGGGCCACTACACCGCCTTGAAGAAATTCTTTCAACAGATCAGAGAATACAGACTGAGGTTGAATCCACAGAAATGTACTTTCGGCGTAACAGCAAGAAAATGCTGGGCTTTTTGATCACACAGAGGGGCATCAAGGTAGATCCTTCCAAAATCAAGGCCATCCTAGAAATACCACCACCAAGGACTGAAAAGGAGGTGCGAGGCTTTCTGGGTAAAGTGCAAATCATAAAACTGTTTATTTCCAAATTAACCTTGACTTGTGAACCACTATTTGGTCTCCTGAAGAAAGGAAAGAAATTCCGATGGAATGATCGATGTCAATTTGCCTTCAAGCAGATTAAGCAGTACCTCCAAAATCCACCTGTGTTATCGCATGCCAGAGCCAGGGAAGCCTTTGATTCTGTACCTATCAATGACAAACACGATTATGGGATGCATGCTTGCTCAAGAATCTGAGGATAGGGTGGAGAAAGCCATCTACTACTTGAGCAAGAAAATGCTGGATTATGAGACTCGCTACACTCCGTTGGAGAAAGCTTGCCTAGCCTTGGTATGGACTACCAGGAAGTTAAGGCACTACTTGTTAGCTCACTCTGTA
This sequence comes from Camellia japonica, assembly GCA_030407325.1. Taxonomy (NCBI): domain Eukaryota; kingdom Viridiplantae; phylum Streptophyta; class Magnoliopsida; order Ericales; family Theaceae; genus Camellia; species Camellia japonica. The sequence continues at coordinate 99,420,461 of JAPPVO010000007.1, forward strand.
ATCCTGGTTTCAAGATTAGATCCCATCAAATATCTCTTTGAGAAACCAGCACTTACGGTTAGGCAAGCCCATTGGTTGTTTCTCCTCTTTGAATTTGATCTCAAGTATGTTACCTGCAAGTCAGTCAAGGGGAAAGTTGTAGCAGAGTTCCTGGCAGATCACCCAGTAGAAGGAGATGAGGCGGTGGAATACTTGTTCCCAGATGAAGCCATTCTGCAAGTTGAGGAAGAGACTTGGACGATGTACTTTGACAGAGCATCCAATCAATACGGTTATGGGATAGGTGTGTTGCTGATAGCACCCGATGACTCCCATATACCTTTAGCCTTCAAACTCCGGTTCAAGGTGTCCAATAACAAAGTAGAATATGAAGCGTGTATTGTTGGTTTAGAAGCCGCCCTGGAACTAGGGGCAAAACGATTGGATGTTATTGGGGACTCGAACTTAGTTATTCAACAAGCAAATGGAGACTAGAAAGTCAAAGAGGAAAAGATGAAGGTCTATCACCAGACCCTGAATGTTTTGATTCCTAGGTTTGAAAAGCTGACTTTCACGCATCTACTAAAAGAGAACAACAAGTTCGCTGATACTTTAGCAACTCTATCTTCTATGGTAGACATCCCACTTGGAGTCCGGATGCGTCTGATTATCATTGAGTAGAGATACATGCTGACCTATGAAACTATTGCTGCAATAGATGAAGCGCAAGACAAAAACCCTTGGTACTACGATATTTGGAACTTCTTGGAAAAGGAGATTTATCCACTAGGGGCAAATGCCAAGGACAAAAGGGAAATATGGTGAATGGCCGTCCAATTTATCATCTGTGGAGGTAAACTGTACAAAAGAGGTCATCTGGGAATGCACAAGTTGTGTGTTGAATAAGAGGAATCAAAGTGCCTGATGGAAGCCATCCATAGAGGAAAGTGCAGAGCGCACATGAACGGAGTGATGTTAGCCCGGAAGATTCTCAAGTAAGGTCACTACTGATCCACCATAGAGGAGGATTGTATTGGTTTTATTCAGTAATGTCACAAATGCCAAATTCATGCCAATCGTATGAATATCCCGCCGTCAAAACTGTAAAACATGACTTCGCCATGGCCTTTCTTAGTCTGGAGAATCGATGTTATCTGCGCAGTCACACCAAAAGGGTCGAATGGGCATGAATACATCTTGGTGGCAATTGATTACTTTACAAATTGGGTGGAAGCTCAGTCCTATGCAGTGTTGAAAGCATCACATGTGGCCAAGTTCATCAAAAACAACATCATTTGCCAATACGAAGTCCCAAACGAGATCATATCAGATAATGGCTCCCACTTCAAGAAAGAGGTGATAGACTTGTTAGAGAAAGACAATGTGGCCTTTCATAAGTCATCTACATACCGGCCGCAAACCAACGGAGCCGTTAAAGCTATCAACAAGAACATTAAGAATATCTTGCAGAAGATGGTTAAGACCTACAAGGACTAGCCAGATAAATTGTCATTCGCACTCTGGGGCTATAGAACTTCAATTCGGACGTCTACAGGGGTAACTCCTTATTCCCTTGTCTACGGGATGGAGGTTGTTTTGCCAATTGAAATAGAAGTCCCGTCGCTGCAAATTATGGCTAAATGTCAGATAGCAGAGGCGGGCTGGCAACAGAGCAGATTTCAGGAGTTGATGTTATTTGATGAAAGAAGGCTGAAAGCATTGTATCATGTTCAAAGCTATTAATGTAGAATTGCTAGGGCTTTTAACAAGAAGGTTAAGTCCCGGAATCTCAAAGAGGGAAATATGGTGCTCAAAGACAACCGAGCTCTCATTCATGACCCTAGGGGCAAGTTCAGACCCAATTAGACTGGTCTTTACATCATTAAAACTATCTGGTCAGGTGGAGCTGTTATTCTCATGGACTTGGATGGCCTGAAATTTTCACAACCAATCAACATGGACAAGTTGAAGAAATACTATCCCTGAGAGGCTCGCTAGGCCGAAAACCCGGAAGGGCGACCTAGGCAAAAGTTAGAGCATGAAAAATTAGAAATAAAGAAAAGCTGAGCTCGTAAGGTTGAAAACCCTAAAGGGCGACTTTGGCAAAAGTTAGAGCGCAAAAGGAGAGAGTTAATACTTGAGTGAACCTGAATCGAACTACGAAAGGCCTGATTCCCATCTTTGGGATACGTAGGCAACTTCATCCTGAAGTTCGGTCGTAATCACTTCCAACTCAACTGTCATGTCCATGTGATCGATCAAGTCATCTTTGTTTGTTCTTTACCTGAGGGTTCGGTTATGATCTTTACTCTGAATGAAGAGCTGGTTACAATGCTAAGCAAGGGGCAATTTATGATCTTTGGATTCGGAGTTGTACATCTTGAGGATTGATTCTGTGCATGTCAAGTGGTGATCCTTTTCGAAAATGGTTTTTGAAAGTTTTAATAAAAGTTGATTTTGTTCAAATTTTACCTTTTACAACTTAGACCATTTTTGGACCAAAAGGAAAATTTTTAGTGCTCACAACTTTAATTTTCATTGATTTCAACATAAAAGTTCTCCAACTCTCTGATACAAATCAAAGTTGCTTTTATCACATCACAAAACCTGAAAAAAAAAAAAAAGTCAAAGCAATAAACTAGGGGCATAGGTGAGTTAGGTGCTCCTACGTCCCCTGCTTGTGCTTGTGGAAGCTTCTGAAGCCAAAGTGAGCCCGGTTTGTGACTCATCCTCGAGACAAGCCAAAAACTCCCCAGAAAGGGCGCAACTGAAACTAGGGGCAAGGGCCAGAAGCTCTCGTCCTCCAAGTAGTGAGGTACCTAGCCAAGTGTGAACCATGGATAGGGAATGAAACCGGGTACTCTACCACCTCCTTTGGACAAATCTGATCATGCCCAAACTGACTTCTGAACCGGAAGGGGAAATAGAACACGTAGTGTGTGAGTCCAATCAACTGTATGCCAGGTTGCCGAGCCATGCTGTAACTCATCTCGGTTAGATTAAGCCAAGGGCAGCGCCAAGCTATGCCAGCGGCAGACTTGTTGCACATCCAGTTGCACCACCATCCCTCATTCGAGAAATCCGCTAGTCAGTGGCAGAAGAAATAACCTCGAGCTGAGAACTCAGGGCAAAAGTCCACTACCTTCAGCTTATCCATAAGCCACACCTAGGAAGCAATGAAAGAAAAAAGAAATTAAAGAATAGAGAGATGCATGTTGAGAGAAAAGTGAGAAAAGGGCTTTGAGAGAAAAATAGAGCATGAGTGCCGAGCAATGTGAGAAACACATATGAGAAAGGATGGGAAACAATACCTGAAGAAGTAGTGGACTTCCCGCGAATCTGGTAGTCTCCCGCCGATGAAAGGCGTCTAAACCCATCAAAGTCTCGACCAGTGTCGAACCAATGCAACTCTTGTCTTCTTTCAAACCTTGGGCCACTTCGATTAACCGAATATTGGACCCGCCAAAGCTAAGGGCAAGAAGGAAATGAGCAAGCATACATAAGTAGAGGGCATGTTGCCGAAAATCTCGCCATAGAAGGTTACCTCTGCCATCGATGTTGGAAAATCGATGGATCAAACAAAGGAATGTCTAGTTCTCCGTCGTGGGCTAGAAATCAAGCCTCGTGCAAAATAAGCCCACGCATCCATCTCAAAGCTTGGGCGTGGCCAAAACGGGGCTGAGGTATGATTTCCTCATCGCGCCGGGATTCCATTAGTGCCTGAAATTCTTCAATTGTTGGGCATATTTTTTGTCCCCCAAAGCTAAAGACATGTGTAATCGAGTCCTAGTAATGAGCCGCTTCATGAAGGAACGAAAAACAAAGTGGAGTACGGCTCAACGAAAAAAGTGCATTTATGCCGAAACCCCAAAAATTTACCTTTTCCGTGCTGTCTAAAGTCGCAATCCAATCTGAGAGCTTTTTGGCAAAAAATGGCTCCATTTGTGAAGAAATTACAACTAAAATGAAGTTCAGGAGAAGAAATCACGAAGCTGAACCTTTTGTAGTAGATAAAGCTGTGAGTGGAAGCCAACTGTCAATAATCTGGCAATTTTTACATTTGATGGCCGGCAGGTCACATTGGTGGCTGGCAGGTTACTTTGGCCACCTCTTGTGGTCGGCAGGCCACTCTCTATGGCCGGCAAGCTCCATCTCTGGCCAACAGCCTTCTTTTCAGGCCTGCTATCCACCTATGTGCTGAGCAATGCTGGAAGCATGTGTTTTGTTTTGATCTTTGTGGATTTTAAAGTCTTGTTTTGAGTTTTTTGGTTTTAGCAGGTTTGTTTATTTGTATTTGAGTTGTTTTGCTTTGTTTATCGAGTTGTTTTGCTTATTGAGTTATGTTTTATGTTTTGTATATTGGTTGTTGGTTGGCTCATTACCCGATTAAGAACATTGTTTCAATGAAGCGTTCTCTTGGCAACTTCGATTCCATGTTCATTTCATGCAAATATGGTGCTCATGATGCAAAAATAACAACATTTTTTATTAAAAAAAAAACTACGAGGTGTTATTCCGATCATAATTGTTTTTACAAAAGAGGAATACAAGTTTCAAAGCAAAATAAAACCTATCTGAGGCTATACATGTGCTAATGCTACCAAACAAAAAGAAACTAAGCAAGAAATCAAAAATCAGCGCCAGTCGCCTCAGGCCCGAGAGGCCCTCTTCGTCCTCTTCCTCGGAGGGGAAGACTCAGGGCATTATCTCTATCAGCGCCACTGTCTGAATCAGTCTTTGAGCCAGAACCAAAGCCGGCATTGTCTTCGCTCTCTGCCCCAAAACCCTCCTTGGCATCATCACCTCCGCTCTCAGATCTTGAGCCAGCATTATCGTCTCCACTCTCGGATGACTCAAAATGCTGACTCACTGCCTTCCTGGAGTCACTGGCCTCAGCATCGTCATCGCTCAAGATGGGCTCTAGAGGACTGCTCTGGTCTCAGGTACCCCTATCCCTCTCTCTCTTTCCTGCTGCTAGAGGAGGTACTGCCGGTGCCGGTGCTGGTGCTGGTGCTGGTGCTGGTGCTGGTGCTGGTGCTGGTGCTAGTGCCACCGCTGGAGCCATTAGTGCATATGGGATCTAAAAAGACAGTTGTCAACGTGTCAGTTACAGTGTGTGTATCAGATACAACCACAGTGCGCAAAATAAGCACAGTGTGTGAGTAAAGTGTACCAATGTAGTGTATCAGTGTGGTTCGGGAAAGACTACAGTTGAAATGTCAGTGTATCAATGGAAATTTGGATAGCATGAAATGTAAACTGAAGAAAATTACCTGGATAACGTGGAGACCAAACATTGTCTCCCTCCTCTGTACCATGCCCATCAAGGAGGCTTTCAGCTCAAGAGCGCTTCCCGTATACTCTATGGATGCTTGCAAATTCATTTGGGTGATCACTGTCTGCAATAAACATATTTGAAATGAAATATGGGGTGTGAATCGTAAAGTATGGTTCATACCTGAGACGAACCCCAAACTCCAACTAGTTCGTGTCCAGCCTCTGCAGGCTCAATTGCGATCTGGTAAGCTGCCTCAGTATGCCGCCAACATGTAAGCATAGTGGGAAACACTGGCCAACGGGTGCTCTGCTCCACCGAGGAAGCCCCTCTAGCACGGGCCCTGGTCGCCCTAGTCGCCTCTCTCATTGTAGCAGCCATCGTCCCCTCACCTCCGTGAGCGCTTGTCAGAGGTGGCATGAGATGGGTCTGAATAAAGGTCGCAGTCTCTCACTGTAGGAGCCCTCGTCTCTTCACCTCCGTAAGCGCCTTTCAGAGGTGGCATGAGATGGGTCTGAATAAAGGTCGTGTAGTTGGCCTCTGCTCTGAAGTAATCAGTATCCAAGCCTACCATGAACTAAGTGATTGCATCAATAGATAGGCTGTCTGCTGATCTCATAGACTCCGGAGGTGGCATCGGAACAATCGGATCCGGCAAGCCCACGGTCTGACCGACGAACTGCTCACTCAAGAACCAGGCTCGGCAAACTAGGCCCTCAAGTAGGATCCGGAAACGAGAAGTGGCCCAGGCCCTTACGTACTGGTCCCGCACCTCAGCCGGCATCATGGCCAAGGCTGCCACATGATCTGCAAATAGAGAGTGTACAGATTATTAGTTGCTGTCAGTTGCTAAAGTGTGAATCAGAACAGTTGTAAAGCGAAAATGGCTGTGTTTTGGGTTACTTTGTGGGCAGTCACTGTGTCAAAGTAGTGGCGGAAGAATGTGAACAACTTACGTCTGCGCTGATATCTACCATCATACCGCCTCAAGTAGGGAACTGCCAGGGGGAGCTCCTCCATGGACTTTGGAGCAAGAGTTGGGAAATAAGCATAAACCCACAGCTGTAAGGGAAGTGCAGTAATATGTGATTAGCACACAGCATGAACAGGTGCAAAAAGTGCAAATCAAAAAGCACATAGCATGAACATATGCAGAAAGTGCAAAGCAGAAAGCATATAGCATGAACAGATATAGAAAGTACAAAGCAGAAAGCATAGGTGTTGAACAGATATAAAGCAAAAAATATAGAGCAAAAATGTAAAGTGCAAAGAGGACACTGAAATACATACCTCCCAAGCTCGTCAGTAGCCTACAATCAACTCTTCCCTCAGGTGGGAAGTAGGGCTCATATATCCGTACAGAATGGCGAAGCCAGCTCCGCCCAGTCATAAAAGCATACCTAGGAAAGGGTCACCAGGGCGCTCAACAGATATAAGCCCACGGTGTTCCACCTGTTCGAAAACAAAGTGGTACCGAGGACAAACATCAGGACGCCTCTGGCATACTACTCCATCTCCTCTAATGTCTCGGGCTCGCTCCCTTGAAACTGCTCAGTAAACCAACTATATCTAACCATAGTTGTCCGATACAAGGGTGGACGCACTTCCAACAGCTCGATCCATGCTACCTCCCACTCCCCCATGTCGGTGTCGAAAGGGATCAAATCACTACCTACTCCTAAGATGGTGATCATGGCGAAGTCATAGGGAGTCATTGTCATCTTCTCAACAGTGGAGAAGTGGAAGGAGTTGGTGGTGTCTCACCATCTCTCCACAAGCACGCCTAGAAGAGGACGGCTTGCAATGACCCGTGTTAGGCCAAAGCAAAAAAGGCCAAAGCCAGTCTCGTCCACAATGTCACGAACCCCGGCAGGGAACTCGTCGTACCAATCTCTCGCAGTCGTAGCTCTGTACCCCCTGAAGGCACGAGACTCCCCTTGTGGCAATGAACAGATGAATCAGATAAGGCAGTGATGAAAGTACAGTCGGATGAAAGATAGTGCAAGAAATGCAGTTTAAAGAAAGGTAGGAATGCATGAGAAGAGAGTTCATACCTCAATGGCGCTGAATGAAAGGTGGGAAGCTGGTTCCCTCAGCAGGAGGTCCTCCGATACACCGCAAGCAAAGTCGCTGAACCACCTACTGCCTCCGAGTGGCAAGATATGCGTGCAGGGATGGTACCTCGCTGGATCAAAAGGCCGTACCTCAATGGTAACGGCTCTGAATCAAGCTTAGGCTCAAACTCCGCCTCGAGGTCAGCCGCAATACCTTGAGCCGCCTCACCAACCTCGGCAACGACCAGCTTCTCTACTTCGACAACAGATGGGAATATGAGGGAACCTCTAGAGCAGCCCCGTCATGTGGAAAATCAACTGCTATCTGGAAAATGGGTGAAAAGTAAGTGAAAATGAAGAAAAATAGAGAAAGAGGGTAAACTTAAAAAAAGTCAACCCTATGAGAGAGAAAATGGGAGGAAAAGTCAAAGCCGAGAAAAGTTCACAAAACCGAAAAGAAACTCAAGAAGAACAAGCCTAGAAGAGTGAAAATGAAGAAAAGAACATCAAAAACAAATTTTGATCGATTCAAAAGGAAGAGAACTAAGAAGGTTTAGTGAATAAAGTTCGGGTGGTGCGTTGGAAAATGCGTAAAAAGCTCGAATCTAGAGAGAAGAAATACCTAGAGAGAGAGGGAGAGCAATTTTGAAAGTGTGGGTGTGTGGAAATGAGAGGTCTTGGTGTATACTTAAAACCCAAAGCAAAAGGACCAAATTGCCCCGAATCTACCATCAGTGGCCGGCAAGCCACATTGGTGGTGGCCGGCAGGTGGCCGGTGGTCCTCAGGTGGGTCCTAGTGCTATTTGGGGCTTCTTCTTCCCGAGTGGTTTGTGGAAGGTTCTGTTTTCGAAGCTTGCAGTTGTGTTCTAGTGTGTGAACGTGTCCCAGTTGCTACTCTAAACAAGGTGTATCCTTTTGAACATGTTGTAATTCCTCCGAGATGTAAATCGGAGGTGCCACCGAGTATTGTTTTATTCATTTTATGCCTTTGCTCTCTTTCGTTGCATAGAACATGCTGTCAATCATGCATAGAATATGCTCTCATTTCTTGCATAGAATATGCTTTTGTTTCTTGCATAGAACATGCCATTATTAACATCATACGTCGGTTGTCTATCTTACATGGAATATGCTTTGTGCATCTATTGCACTTGTTTACCTTGTGCATCTATCGCACTTGTTATTGTTCACTTTGTGCATCTATTGCACTTGTTTGTTTTGTGCATCTATCGTACACCTCTCTGTTGTATCTCAGGACGCGTGACACGCGGCCCTAGGTGTGTTTTATCTCGGGACTCATGAAGCGTGAGTCCGAGTAGTTTTCTTGTATCTCCGGACGCGTGAAGCACAGCCCTAGACGTGTTTCATCTCGGGATGCGTAAAGCGCGAGCCCGAGCAATTTTCTAGTATCTCAGGATGTGTAACGCGTGGCCCTAGGCATGTTTATCTCGGGACACGTGAAGCGAGACCAAGCAATTTTCTTGTATCTAAGGACGCGCGAAGCACGGCCCTGGGCGTGTTTCATCTCGGGACGCATGAAGCACGAGCCCAAGCAATTTTCTACTATCTTAGGACGTTTGACGGGCGACCTTGGGTGTGTTTCATCTCGAGACGTGTGAAGCGCGAGCTCGAGCAGTTTTCTAGTATCTCAGAATGCGTGACGCATGGCCCTGGGCGTATTTCATCTCGGGACGCGTAAAGCGCGAGCCCGAGCAATTTTCTTGTATCTCAGGACACGTGAAGTGCAGCCCTAGGTGTGTTTCATCTCGGGACGCGTGAAGCACGAGCCCGAGGGGTTTTCTAGTATCTCAGGATGCGTGACACATGGCCCTGGGCGTGTTTCATCTCAAAACTCGTGAAGCGCGAGCCTGAGCGATTTTCTAGTATCTCAAGATGCGTGACGCGCGGCCCTGGGCGTGTTTCATCTCGGACACATGAAACACGAGCCCGAGCGATTTTCTTGTATCTCAGGATGTGTGAAGCGCGGCCCTGAGCGTGTTTCATCTTTGGACGTGTAAAGCACGGCTCTAGGCGTGTTTCATCTCGGGACGCGTGAAGTACGAGCCTGAGCATTTTTCTTGTATCTCAGGACACGTGAAGCGCGGCCTTGCGCATGTTTCATCTTGGGACGCGTGAAGCGCGAGCCCGAGCGGTTTTCTAGTATCTCAGGACATGTGATGCGCGGCCCTAGGCGTGTTTTATCTCAGGACGCGTGAAGCGCGAGCCCGAGTGGTTTTCTTGTATCTCAGGACGCATGAAGCACGGCTCTGGGCGTGTTTCATCTTAGGATGCGTGAAGCGCTAGCCCGAGTAGTTTTCTAGTATATAAGAACGCGTGACACACGGCTCTGGGTGTGTTTTATCTCGAGATATGTGAAGCACGAGCCCCGAGCAGTTTTCATGCATCTCAGGACGCGTTTTCTAGTATCTCAAGACGTGTGACGCGCTGCCCTGGGCGTGTTTCATCTTAGGACGTGTAAAACAAGAGCCCGAGCAGGTTTCTTGTTTCTCAGGACGCACGAAGCACGAGCCCGAGCGGGTTTTCTTATTTCTCAAGGTGCGTGAAGTGCGAGCCCGAGCGAGTTTTCTTGTTTCTCAGGATGCTCGAGGCACAACCCCGAGTGGTCTTTCTTGTTTTTCAAGACATGTGAAACACGATCTCGAGTGGTTTTTGTTCTTCAGTTTCTCGGGATGTGTGAAACACAACCTCGAGCAATTTTTGTTTCTCAGTTTCTCAGGATGCATGAAACGCAACCTTGAGCGATGTTTTCTTTCCTCGTCTCATTTTTTGGCGTGGTTAGGGTGTGTTTTATATCTTCTTTTTGCATGGAACCTATGTCGATTTTAAGCTTGAAGCAGCTCATTCATGTGTTATTATCTCGTTATCTTGCTTATTGCACTTGTTATTGCTTATTGCATCATCTTGCATGATCACGAGTTTTAAAAATAGCCGACTTCCCATAGCGTATGAGTCCAGCTTTCAAAGTTGCATCGTGCATATCTGTAGATGTCCCTAAACGTCCCGGGGGAAATCCCCCCCGTTCTGTTCATTTGGGCTCACTACAGTTCAGGACTCAATGTCACGGCCCTGTATCTAATCTCACAGAGTGCAATGCAAGACCGATAAATCATCAAAGAGTCCAAATCCGGCAAATTGTTTTGAAAACAGATTTTTAGAAAGAAGTGCAAACATGGACTGCTTTACCAGATACAGAGTCGCCACCTAAATATTTTGTTTTTGGCGTTGCCTAAGGCCACGTGTCCGTCATCACCAAAGTTGCCTCGGCTCGGGAACTTGGGTACGATTGGGGAAGGTCATCTATGAGCACCCCCACTCGCCCGATCAAAGATCGGCCTCTACTTATGATATCGGGTTTTGAAAACATTATGTGTTCTTATTTCGGTTATTGGCCTAGAATTACTATGCGATGCACACACCACACAAGTATAGACTGGGTCGCCTGAATTTGAACAAAACATCTCATGTTCGTTTTGAAAAACGGTTTGAAGGTGCTACTCGCAAGTAGGCTAAGACGGGGATTTTGCCACCCTCAAGTGGGCTTAGAAAACATGGTGATTTGCCACTAGCTAATGGGCTTAAAACTCGCAATCAATGAATTGTTCCAATTCAGATAATCCAACCTTCACCCACAGGCATTCAGGCAGTTATATCACATAAGCAAATAGCCTCATGGTAAGCATGCTATCATGGCAGTTACTCACACACATGCAAGGGTGCTAAAGCATAAACGCTCACCGAATACTCCGAGCCAAAACAGAAACTAGTTAGTAATCAATGCATGATCCTAGTTCATGTTAAGATGGCTAATGCAACACATGCAAAATGCAACTAAGATAGGCTCAGCTATTCTAAACATGGCATATGAAATGCAACAAATAACATGTATTCAACTTGGAATTGAAATACAATGCAGTTAGTATGATACGTCGAGCCCAGTGCATGCAATACGAATGAATGTGTGCAAACATGTTATCATAAGTATGCTAATTGAAACATGCCCTAAAACTAACCATTGTAAGCAATTAAATAAAAGGGAGAAAGACGTGGGGTTGGAAGACATGCATCACACACACGCACGCTTATTACACAGTTTGCCCTCTCTCGGAGGGTCCGAATAAATAATTACAGACCGAATAAATAATTAACTACTCTAGCTAATTGAATGTTACAAAACCCCAAATTAATTGACAAATTAGTTACAAAGGGAGGCCGCTACAGCCCCGCCTCGGAATGTTTGGATGATGTATGCTTGATTCGCCTCGCTTGGAAACCCGTCGCCATGCCACTATTGCCTCTGTTTGCACTGTTCTGCACCTCTGAGAACTGTGAAAATACTTGTGATGCTTCTGGAACACTCCCATAGCACTATGGGATGTCACCGGCCATAATGCAAGTCCACCGACCACTGGAATACGGTTATTGACCAAAAGTGGGACCACCGGCTAGACTTTGGTAGCCGGCCGGCACTAAAAGTGGCCGATCAGCCTTTTTTTCTTGCAGAGCACTGGTTTTGAGCAGAGGACAGACTGCATGGCAAAGCATTTTCAAGACAATGTGTGCATAGCCACTCTCCCTATCATGTAATGAACTCAAGGAAGTATGGCCCTCGGTCCTCGGGCCACCAATCACGCATTTTGATGCATGATGACCAAAGGTACCAAGTTTGCAAATCAATGTAAATGAATGCAACAAAAACAAATGAATGCTACACACTCTATCATGTTGTGATCAAGAGTGTCGGCGACCGAGGATTGAGGCGTGTTTCGTCACTTTAAGTACGAACACACCTCATTCCTCATGTTTGGTTTGACACCCCAAACCAAACACAATGCAATGCATGTATGCGATATGGCTCAAATATGCAATATGACTCAAATATGCAATATGAGGCTAAGTTAGCAAAGCATGCCTAATGCAATGCAACCTAAACATGCAAATGTACAATGTGCTAAGCATGCAAGATGCAATGCAATGCGATCTAACATGTAAGCTAAGCTAATGTAACAAGAACATGCAAACATGATATGATGCAAGCATATAACGAGATGCAACACGATGCAACATACCAAACATGCAACTATGTACAAGGATGGACTTAAACCGAAATGGGAAGACCTCAACCAATCCCAAAACAGTGGCCAAAGTGCAATGGAATGATGGGTAGATGTGCACACAAACAAGCATAGTAATGGGCCTATCACCTAAGCATGGGAGGGGCGACTTTCAAGGACACTTAAAAGATGACAAACATAGACATTAGACAATCATGTTAAACTCTGAAAAACATGCAAAAGGATGATGCCAAGCCACTTCAAATCATGCAAGTGAGGCACACAAAGAAACCCAAAACTCGTGACTAACCAAGGGGCTTAAGCCATGACCATATGAGGCAAGTTCCAAAAGGGGAAGGGAACCAAAATCAGAGGTCAAGCATGACCAAATAACCCTCAAAACCTACTGATATGGCAGCTAAGTAACCTAAACATGGAGGCATGCACAATGGCCTAAACATGGAGCATAAGACAACAATTCTTCAAAGCATTGAAAGGGTAGCGAATGTAAGCATACGAGCATGAAGCATGGACTGAAATATGATCTCAGGTGATGCCAAATGAGAAAGGTCAAAGTAATGCATGCTAATGACTCACACACCCGAGGCTAAGCAAACTAGAATGCATGGTGGCTATACGAAGCGATGTAAGCATGACCAAAAGACAAAACAGACCTTAAGCATGGCAAAACAGAACTGAAATGTTCTTGGAACCAAACCAAAATCATGCTAAAATGCCCCTTACAACATGATGCATGTTAGGCCAAAATATGGGATTACAGGACAAGCATATGCTGCATGCAAGAGGCCATTAAACCAACTTAAAACAGAGGTATAACATGAAAAATACCGCTAAATACCCACTGAGATGGAGCCAAAATCAACTAAGCATGCATGCTACCTTTATGAGCCAAAAACACAAGCATATGAGACACAAAGGGAGAAGGGTGTCCCTCCCCTATACAAGACCTCAAAACCACTTCACCACCACTGAAAATCCTCTAGATTTCAATGGTGAGAAGGCCAATACATGAAAGTTCCAAAGCTCAACAAAGAAGGCACAAAAAGAGGCCAAACAAGGCCTAAGAGGAGGAGGACGACCCCCAACACCAAAATGACCTTAAACAAACATCTTAAGCATGAAAACACAGAACTTTTATCAGTTATACACTAAGCTCAAAAAAGCATGCAAGATAGGCTAAAAGCTAGTGCAAAATGGGAAATAAACAATAGTGCTTACCTTGAAGAACACTTCAAGAACAGCAACTCCAGCCCCCTTCTTCTGATCAAAACCAACTCAAAACTCCAAGAACAAACTCTCAACACCTCAATAACCAAGGTATAGTGTAACACTAGGTGCTTTAGTGCAAAAATGGGAACAAAACACACTTTTGAACACTATTCCACACAAATGTAGAGAGAGAGAGAGAGGAAGATATAGAGAGGGAGTGATATATGTGATATATATCTTTGATTTGCTCAACCCCTCTAAAGGAGAGGGGAGGCCCACTTTTATAGAACAAAACAAGGGCCTAAGCTTCTTGGAGAAGCTAAGACAAAGGGGTCAAGCTTCCTTAAGAAGCTAGAACAAAGGTTCAAGCTTCTTGGGGAAGCTAAGACAAAGGTTCAAGATTCTTGAGGATGTTAGAGCAAAGGGTTCAAGCTTCCTCAAGAAGCTAGAGCAAAAAGGATGCAAAGGGTGCAAATCCTCCATAGGACAGATCTGTGTGCTCCAGCTGGCACAGCTGGCATGCACAATGCCTAAAAAAGGCAAAAAAGAAGTCCCGGCCAGAAAATATGGCTGACTGACCAAACAAACGGCCGACCGACCAAAAACAATGCCGACCGGCCATCACCAATGGCCGGTAGCAACAAAACAGGGCCGGTGGGGTGTGGGGATGACCAAAAAGCCATTCTCTGCCCTCAGAAGCGAAAAAACAAACAAGTTCTTGGTCCACAACCAAGCACAGAACAGGCAAGTTAAGAGATCTTGAGGCAAGGCGCGCGACCAAGACCTCCGGGAACTCAAAACGAACACGAACATGGATGATCATCGAGTGTTCAAATGATGACGTCCAAGTCTTGAGGGCGGTCAAAAATGGGGTGTCTACAGTTGCCCCTCTTTGACAGAACTCGAAAGTCATAACAATGACGGGAGTGAATGTCAAAGCCCCGAGACGACCCATTTTTGACAAGGCCGAAGACTTAGACAAAGCATACAAGCTAGCAAGATATGTGTCCGTAGGTAGGGGCAAGATGCAAGAACAATGCACAAAGCCGGGCATAACCTATGATCATGCAAAGAAAGCTGTAACGAAGCATAACATGCGACCGTTTTAAGCTAGCATATACCAAACTACACTACAATGCAGAGAGGATGTAAGAGAATTATTCAATTCTCGCTATGTCTCACACGGAGGATACAATACCTGTCTGGCTCGTCTGGTCGTGTTAGCTTCAAATGAACCGTATATACAATATCGTGCCTGAAAAAGAAAGAAAACTTAACAGGTACAACATCGTTAGAAAACATGCATAGCAATGCAAGTGAGAAGTGCGTGACAACGCAGGTGAAGTGTGCATAACAATGCAAGTGACGTGCGAGACAACGCAGGTGAAGGGATGCAAGACAGTGCGACCCAAGGACGACGCATAACAACGCGGATGGTCGCAAAACAATGCAAGGAGGGTATGCGCGACAACGCAAGCCAATTAGGACGCATAACAATGCGATTTGAAACAAGCATAACAATGCTAGGTAGGCACAAACACATATAAATAAAGCATACGTGACAACGCATACAATGTATAACACACGCGACAACGTGTACAATGTGTGAAATAAAAGGGACTTGAACACATATAAGTAAAGCACATGCGACAACATGTACAATGTGTACAGGAACTTGAACACATATAAGTAAAGCATAACGCGACAACGCATGCAATGTGTATAGGAACTTGAACACATATAAGTAAAGCATAACGCGACAACGCATGCAATGTGTATAGGAACTTGAACACATATAAAGCACATACGACAACATGTACAATGTGTATAGGAACTTGAACATATAGTAAAGAAGCACATGCAACAACATTTACAATGTGTATAGGAACTTGAACACATATAAGTAAAGTATAACGCGACAACGCATGCAATGTGTATAGGAACTTGAACACATATAAGTAAAGTATAACGCGACAACGCATGCAATGTGTATAATAAGGAGTAAATAATGTTCAGCACAAGTATGGTGAAGGCATGCCATTTGCGATATTGAGATGCAACCAAAACAAGACGAGGCATTGTTCAAAGGAAGATGCGTAGCGAGTGCGCTTATTCTAGTGCGCTCGTTCAACCACTCTTTCGTCCAGGAAGAGGATTCAGACGGATCCCTGTGCTTGAGATGATCGATGCCGATTCAGACATCTGCTGCTTTTCTTCCTCTTTGCCCTGCTTTGTTTTACTTTTCTTTTTACTGGTAGTTTGAGCACATTGCGCTGCCTCGGGCAGGTTTTTGTTTTCTCAGAACTATGTACTTGAAAAGATGATGGAATGAAACAAGCTTTTTGTTGAAAAAGTTTGTTTTTATACATCGCATTGCATTGCATCAAATTACGTAACAATGTAAATAAGATTGAACTTTGTTTTGAAAGCTAAGCACTTGCACCGTAATAATCCGGTAGTGAACCGACTAACGACAACAACTCAATAAGCAAAATGAAGACCTTAACAAGTTAATCAAGTGTAAATACAACTCGATAAGCAAAACCAAGAGTTAAAGGGGACAAAATACAACTCGATAAGCAAATGTACAACAACTCGATAAGCAAATAGGTGTGACTTTGCAAAATCATCACCCGAGGCACCGGTAATGGAACCAGTCATAATTTTTCAGCATACTCAGCAAACAGGTAGTCCTGAGGATAAAAGGGAAGACCATCGACCAAAGGAGGAGGCTATCGGCCACAATAAATGGCCATCGGCCATAATCACAAGCCGATCGGCCAAAATTGTGGTCGGCCGGCATTATTTTTGGTCGACCGGCCATGTCGACCAAAATAGCAAGGACCACCAGAATGCTGCCATCTGTCTTCACTCACATCTTATCTTCTACAAACTCTCCAACTTCATGGTTTCCTTCATTTCAACACTGGTTTGCACCAAATGGAAGAGTTTTCTTGCCCAAAATCTCGCAAATTGGATTGCCAACTTGGATGGCTCGGAAAAGCTGAATTTCCAAGGTTTTGGCATAAATGCACTATTCACGCTGAGTCGCACCCGTTGCATTTTTCGTTTCTCCATGCCGCGGCAAGGTTTTGGAATCCAGTAACGCATGTCTTTAGTTTTGGGAGCAAGAGAATGTCCTTCTTTTGAAGATTTCAAGCTTTGATGGAATCCGAGCGCAACGAAGAAATTTTGCCCCAGCTCCGCTTCGGCCACGCCCAAGCCTTAGGACGAATGTATGGGCTGACTATGCACGACGCTCGGTCTTGATTTGTGACAGAATGCTGGATATTCTGAGTTTGATGTGTCGGTTTTCCGATGCTGGTGACCGCGGTGACCATCATTGGCAAGGCTTTCGGCAACACGCCCTTTGTTTGTGCATGCTATCTCATTTCTTGTTTGCCTCAGGCTCCGGAGGATCTAGCGTCGGTTGATCGAGGTTGCCCAAGGCTTAAGGGAGGGCAAAAGCTGCATTGCCATGTTATTAGCCAGACATTGATGGGTTTGGATGCTTTTTATCGCCGAGAGACGACCAGATTTGCGAGGAGTCCACTACTGTTGCAGGTAATGGTTCCCACCCTGTCTCACATGTATATTGCTCACATCACTCAGCCTCAAGCTCGGTTTTTCTCACAAAACCCTTTTCCTTTTTCATCACATCTCTCTATTCTTTAATCTCTCATTTTCATCCCTTCTCCAGGTGTGGTTGATGGATAATTGCAGGTTGTGGACTCTTGCCAAGCATACTCAGCACGCGGCTACTTCTTCCGGCGACGTCTAGTCGATGCCCTGGACGAAGAGTGGTGGTTTGACTGAAGTGTGCAATTGTCCGCAGACCGCATTGCTTGGGCTGTCGGCTCAATCTACCGGCAATGAGCTACAGCATGTCATGCCGCGCAGACTGGGATTCAGTTGATTGGTCTGACGCACTGCGTGTATTACTTTCCTTTCTGGTTCCAGCGCCAGTTCGGCCATGATCAGACTTGCCCGCCAGAGGGGATAGAGTACCCTGCTGCATTCCCGGTCCGAGGCGCACAGCTTGCTCGGTATGCCACGGCATGGAGAACGAGAGAACTCCTAGCCCCCGCTCCCACTTTCAGTTGCACTTTGTCTGATGAGTGCATAGATTGGCTCAATGAAGAGGCACAGATTGGGCCTACTTTGGCGTCAGAAGCTTCGACCAGCTCTAGGAGGGGGCGCAGGAACACCTGACTTAGCTATGCCCCGGATTTATTGCTTTATTAGTACTTTCAAGTTTTCTTTATGAATGTAACCAAAAGCAACTTCAATTTGTATGCAAGAGCAGGAGGACTTTGTATTGAAATCAATAAAATTGAAGGTTACGGGTACTGAAAATTTTCCACTTTGGTCCAAAAAATGGTCTAAGTTGTAAAAAGATTAATTTGAACAAAATTAGCTTTTATTAAAACTGTTCAAAACCATTTTCGATATGGATCAGAATTGGACACGCCTAAGATTTGTCACTGAGATGCAGAACCCCGGATCCCAACAACTGGAAAGTTGCCCTTAGTCTGAGTAGCACTGCACTGGAGATCACAACCGAACTCTTGAATGCTGAATAGACAAAGATGATCGAGATGATCAAATGAACAAAGTTGATCGGGGAAGAGTTTATGGCTGAACTTCAGGATGAAGTTGCCTACGTATCCCAAAGATGGGAATCAAGCCTTACGTAGTTCAGGCTCAGGTTCACTCAAGTATTTTCACTCTCCTTTTACGCTCTAACTTTTGCCAAGGCCGCCCTTTGCGGGTTTTCAACCTTGCGAGCTCAGTTTTTGTAATTTCAAATTTTTCTATGCTCTAACTTTTGCCTAGGTCACCCTTTCGGGTTTTCGGCCTAGCGAACCTCTCAGGGGTAATATTTCTTCAACTTGTCCATGTTGATCGGCTGTGAGAACTCCAGGCCATCTAGGTCTATCAGAACGACAGCTCCACCCGACCAGATAGACTTAATGATGTAAGGACTAGTCCAATTGGGTCTGAACTTGCCCCTAGGGTAGTGGATGGGAGCTTGGTTGTCTTTGAGCACCAAATCTCCTTCCTTTAAATTCCTAGACTTAACTTTCTTGTTGAAAGCCCTGGCAATTCTGCGCTGATAACCTTGAACATGGTATTAGTGCTTTCAGTCTGCGCTCGTCAAAGAGCATGAGTTCTTCAAATCTGCTCTGCTGCCAATCTACTTCGGCTATCTAACACTCAGCCAGCACTCTCAAAGACGGAACTTCAATCTCGATAGGTAGAATGGCCTCCATCCCATAAACTAATGAATATAGAGTCACCCCAGTAGACGTTCTAATTGAAGTCCGGTAGCCCCACAGAGCAAATGGCAACTTATCTGGCCAATCCCGGTAGATTTCCACCATCTTCTGCAGTATGTGTTTGATATTCTTGTTGGCGGCCTCAACCGCTCCGTTGGTCTGCGGCCGATATGTGGATGACTTATGAAAAGCCACGTTGTATTTTTCCAACAAGTCAATCACTTCCTTCTTGAAGTGGGAACCGTTATCTAAAATGATCTCGTTCGGGACCCTGTAGCGACAGATGATGTTGTTTCTGATGAACTTCGCCACATGTGAAGCCTTCAACACCACATAGGATTGGGCCTCAACCCACTTTGTGAAATAATCTATCGCGACCAGAATAAACTCATGCCCATTAGACCCCTTCGGGGTGACAGCCCCTATCACATCGATTCCCCAAACTGAAAATGGCCATGGCGAAGTCATATTGTATAGCTTCGACGGTGGGATGTTCATGCGGTTTGCATGGATCTGACATTTGTGGCATCGCCGAACAAAGCCGATACAATCCTCCTCCATGGTGGACCAGTAGTAACCCTGTCTGAGGATCTTCCGAGCTAGCATTACCCCGTTCATATGCGCTCTACATTCTCCTCCATGGATGGCCCCTATCAGGCTCTTCGATTCTTCGGGATCAACGCACAACTTATGCATTCCCAGATGACCTCTTTTATACAGTTTACTCCCACAGATGATGAACTGAGCAGCCATTCTTCTGATTGCCCTTTATCCTTGGCATTTGCCCCTGGTGGATACGCTTCTTTTTCCAAGAAGTTCCAGACATCGTAATACCAGGGGTTCTCATCTTGACTTCTTCTATGGCAGCAATCGACTCATAGGCTGGTGCAAATTTCTGGTCAATGATGATCGAACGCATCCGGACTCCAAAAGGGATGTCTATCATAGAAGATAGAGTTGCTAGTGCATCTGCGAACCTGTTGTTCTCTCTTAACAGATGAGCAAAGTTTAGTTTCTCAAACCGAGGAATTAACAAGTCCAAGGTCTAGTGATACATTATCATCTTTTCTTCTTTGACTTTCCAATCTCCTTTCGCTTAAGATACAACAAGGTTCGAGTCCCCGATGACGTCCAACCGTTTTGCCCCTAGTTCCAGGGCTGCTTCTAAACCAGCAATGCATGCTTCATACTCTGCTTTGTTGTTCGAGACTTTGAACTGGAGTTTGAATGCTAGAGGGATACGGGACTTGTCGGGTGCTATCAGCAACATCCCTACCCCATACCCGTACTGGTTTGATGCTCCGTCAAAGTACATCGTCCAAAACTCGTCGTCGATATGCAAAATGGCCTCATCTGGGAATAAGTACTCAACTGCTTCACCTCCTTCCACTAGATGATCGGCTAAGAACTCTGCTACCGCTCTTCCCTTGACTGACTTGCGCGTCACATATTTCAAATCGAATTCGGAAAGCAACAGCAACCAACGAGCTAGCCTACCCGTAAGTGCCGGTTTTTCGAATAGATATTTGATGGGATCTAATCTTGAAACCCACATTACGGAGTGAGCTAACAGGTAGTGCCGCAACTTCCTGGTAGCCCATACCAAGGCTAAGCAAGCCTTTTCCAACGGTGTGTAGCGGGTTTCATACTCCAGCATCTTCTTGCTCAAATAGTAGATAGCCCTCTCTACCTTATCCTCTGATTCCTGCGCAAGCATGCAGCCCATCGTGGTTTCAGTCACTGAAAGGTACAAAATCAACGGTTTTCCCGGCTCAGGCGGCGACGGCACAGGTGGGTTCTGTAAGTTTTCCTTGATCTGTTCAAAAGCAGCTTGGCATCGGCCGTCCCATTGGAACTTCTTTCCTTTCTTCAGGAGACCAAAAAGTGGTTCACAAGTCAAGGTTAATTTTGAGATAAACCGTCTTATGAATTGCACTTTACCCAGAAAGTCTCGCACCTCCTTTTCAGTCTTTGGTGGTGGCATTTCTAAGATGGCCTTGATTTTGGAAGGGTCGACTTCGATACCTCTCTGTGTAATCAAGAACCCCAGTATTTTCCCTGCTGTAACACCGAACGTACACTTCTGAGGATTTAGCCGCAACCGAAATTCTCTGATCCTTTGGAAGAACTTTTGCAAGGCACTGTAGTGGCCCTCTCTTTCTTTGGACTTAACAATCATGTCGTCCACGTACACCTCAACCTCTTTGTGGATCATGTCATGCAATATCGTGGTCACGGCCCGTTGATATGTAGCTCCAACATTCTTCAACCCAAATGGCATCACCCTGTAACAGTAAGTCCCCCACAGGGTAGTGAAAGCAGTCTTCTCCCAGTCTTCGGTGCCATCACAATCTGATTATAGCCGAGAATCCATCCATGAACGAAAGCAAAGCATGCCCGCTGTGAAGTCCACTAACTCATCAATATGCGACAAGGGAAAGTTGTCCTTCGGACTGGCTTTGTTCAAATTCCTGAAATCCACACATACCCGGATCTTGCCATCCTTCTTCGGCACTGGAACAATGTTGGCCAACCAAGTTGGGTATTCGGATACCAGCAGGAACCCTGCGTCAATTTGCTTAGTGACCTCTTCTTTAATCTTGAGGGCCCAGTCCGGGCGGATCCTTCTGAGTTTCTGTTTAACGGGGCGGGCCTCGGGGTCAAGAGGGATCCGGTGCTATACAATCTCAGGATCGATTCCAGGTATGTCTTCGTAGGACCACGCGAAAACATCTTTGAAATCTTTTAATAAAGCGACTAAGCGCTCGCGTTCCTCTGAAGACAACGTGGACCTGATCTGGACCAACCGCGGGTCCTCCTCAGTACCAACATTAACAGTAGTGATTTCATCAACTAAAGGTTTAACAAATCTTTCCTACTCTTGATCAATTAAGCGTTGCAAAACCAGAGGAATTTCTTCCCCGTCGTTTTCATCAAAATTTTGAAAGTCCTGATTAATACAACAAATCAAGGGCACAGAAAAGTACTCAGAAACCACATCCATTCCATTCTCATTAAGCGTTTCCAAATCGTCCAATTCTTCTGTTACAACAGACTCAAAAGAGAAAGAAAAAGATGACCTAGACAGGACTGTGGCATCCGGGTTATCACCCCCAGGAATACCAGACTCAGATCAGTCGAGCTGGAACCTGATTCTGACTCACTAGACTCGGTGGAATCAGATTCCGGCTCACTACCTGACCCGGTGCTGCTTGATAAAAATCCCTCCTCGTACGGCCAGATGAGAGAGGGTGCGATGGATGCATCCAAAATGTTTGACGGTGGGCTCGCAGCCATTTCATTCCCAAATCATGGACACAGAGAAGTTATCCCCCAAGCACTTCTGTATGATCGGAGGATCTGAAAGTAGACAAGCCAGCGCTACCCCTATTTCAATTTCAGCTCTCTCGGAATCCACATTTTTACACTGCTCAACCTCAGCTGATGGGTCTGTCTACTCTTCGGCAACATCATCCCGGGATAACTGCAGGTCAAAGAAGATCTCAAAACCTGGCACGCACTTCCTCTCCGCATTCAACCATGGCTCTGGGAAGCCGCAGAATGGAAAATCCTCCCCCTTCCGGACGAAGCGTCCGTTTAGGGTACCCTGAATGGGTCGGTGCATTAACTCAAAAGGCTTCCCCGCCTTCTTTGCTCTGGCTCTTCCAGCCATCTCCTTACCCTTCATCACCCAATCCTCTTTGGTGGGCAGATAACCCAAGCCAAAGGTATGCGGGTTGTACGACACTTCGGCCGATACTGCAAGGCCCTTCCGGTCACTCTTTCCCAATCCCATCCCAGGGATGTGTTGAAGCTTGTTCATGAGGTATATTGATTGTGCACTGACATACACCCCCTCATCAACAGCCAAGATGTTTTGCACGACTCTAGCCTCAGCCAGAGTAAACCCCAATAAGAACACATCCTCCGTGCCGTGCTCAATTTCCAAGACTGGTGTAAACATTTCTGGTGGCAGATGGATGGATGAATTCCCAAAAACAATAGCCACCCCCTTCCCGTGGGGGTATTTCAACATCTGGTGCAAGGTGGAAGAGACTGCCTTTACCTGGTGCCACGGCCGCCCCAAAAGTAGATTGAAGGTTGCGGGAACGTCCAGGACATGAAAATCGATCTCATGTTGTCCTGGAATAACCTGGGTCTGAATTTTGACAGTCCCCATCACCTCCCTGCTTATGTTATCATATGCCCGAATCACCTGGGCAGTTGGCACGAAGTCTGCCGGCTTTAACCCGATTGCATATGCCGTCCTCGACAGGCATACATTAATGGCGGATCCCATATCGACGAGAAATACCGGTATCCATTTGCTCCTACATTCCACAGAGATGTAGAGCGGTTTGTTATGATTCGCGCCCTCAGGCGGCAGTTCTTTGTCAGAAAAGGTCAACGTCGGGGAACCTCCTCCCAAAAAGACCAATCCCACCAGCTATTCAGGCGTGGTGTCTATTGAGAGCTTAGCCTTGTCCATGGCTGATAGAACGGCCTGTCCATGAACACGTGAAGCCATAAGCAGTCCCCAGATGGAGATGTCTACTTGTATCCTTTTCAACTGTTTCAGCACGGCCTCTTCTTCAAATAGTTTCTCTTTCTGTCTCTCCGGCTCCCTGTCCTTCCCGGACGCTTCTGGCTGATCTAGGTGTGGGGGCTTGAAATACCACCCACTCCTAGTCATATGGTCAACTTCACCAATGTACCAGGTATTATCCGGTTGATTGCTTCCCCAGTCCTCATCCGTGTGGGCAAGACATAAATCATCGTCCTCCCACCACATTCCATCGACAGCCGACAGACACCTGTCCAGCTCCGTTACAAAAATCTCTGTGCCCGCAGCACCTTGCATTCCTGTACTCGCAGTACATTCTGTTCTTGTGCACACAGCACTCTCAACCCCCACAGGAGCTTTAGCCTTTCGGAATCTTCGATCCTTTCTTGTTCCAACTGCTTCAACACAGCTTGCTCAACATTTCCTACATTCATAATGCCCAAGTCCCGAGCGAAATTCCGGCGCTCTCCGGCGATGCCTTCTGATCCCCGGCCCTTCCGGTCACAATTGATGTTCTTGCCCCTGACGGGCCCTATTCCAGTTGACTTTCTTCAACAATGTCTAGTTGGTCATCAAGCCAGCCGTTAACTTCTGCTGATTCCTCAAAATCAAACCAGTTGACTGTGCTGTCCCCCGGGTCTTGTTCGTTGAAAAACTGGAGGTTAGCAAAGTCCCCTTCCAGAGTTGCTAAATCATCTATCCTCTGATCAAGTCCATCCCCCTGTAGTACACAAATTTCTGCCCCCACCGACAATTCCACATTTGGCCTACTCCGACCCGCTGACGCAATGT
This sequence comes from Camellia japonica, assembly GCA_030407325.1. NCBI lineage: Eukaryota > Viridiplantae > Streptophyta > Magnoliopsida > Ericales > Theaceae > Camellia > Camellia japonica. The sequence continues at coordinate 99,444,706 of JAPPVO010000007.1, forward strand.
AGCCACTCGGATTGTACACTTCCTCAGCAAAGTCCCCAATTTCCTCAGACCTTGAATCAACAACGCCACTTTTCTCCGAAATCATCCATGTTCCATCTTCGATGGTCACCACCATTGGTTCAGGTTGGGCTCGGGAGATGTCCAACATGCACAAGTCAGTGCTGTCGAGAAGGAACACCTCCGGCTTGGGTAGGTGGGATGGGGTGATATATATGCTGGGGTCGTATGACATGACCCCGGTCTGGATAAAGTTGATGCGTTTGGGAGGTAGAGCTTGGTTGTGTGGTGGGAGAGGGTTGGTTGTGACATTGGGTTTCTCTGGAGGCACAATCACCCTATTATCAATGAGATCTTGAATCTCATGACGTAATCGGAAGCATTGATCAGTGTCATGACCATGCTGTTGATGGAAAGTGCAGTACTTGGCTGGATTATGGGAGGGGGGAGTTTTTCTGGTAACGGCCGCGGCTCTAGGGGCTTTAAATGCCCTTTCCTAATCAAAACTCCTAAAGCCTTGGACAAGGACATATATAGTGGAGTGAAAGTTCTTTGGTTTTTGAGTGGGTATTTGGTTGTTTGCGAACTACTACCGGACGCACCGGTGAATGGCGTAACTGCAAGGTTTCTTGGGGGATTGGTGGTGACCATGCTTACTTCTGAAGCTCTGGTAGTTGCGGCATTGCTTGTGCCTGTATTGGTGTTGCGGTTGAAGGTTCTCCTGGGTTGCTCTCTGTCTTGGTCGATCAGACCCTGTTTCATTGCATCCTCAATTTGTACCCCCATCTCATGTAGATTTGAAAAGGTAGGGAAAGGGAGCACGATCATTTTCTGCATCAGTTTGGGTTGGAGATTGCGCACAATCATCCGAATCTGATCCTTGTCAGTGGGCCTAGTGGTCATCATTGAGGCCTTGGCCCTCCAGCGGGTTACGAATTCAGAGAAACTCTCCTTAGGCTCCTACCTTGTTGTCTCGAGATCACGGGTGGTAATCTCGATTTGCGTGTTATAGGAGTACTGTGTAATGAAAGCCTCGGCCATCCCGTCCCAATTCCGCTTGACATCATCTTCCAATTTTGCGTACCAGATAGCCACCACACCCGACAGGGTTCAGCCAAATAATGAAAGCTTCTGTAGCCTGGTGAGGCCCATCGGCCTTAGTATGTCCGAAAACAAACGTAGATGCACCATGGGATCCCCGGACCCGTCGAAGCGGTCGATCTGTGGCATCTTGAACCGGTCCGGCAGGGTCACAGCCGCGTCGGTATACCCGTCCTTCAATGTCTGGGATGGACTTTACCCCTTGGGATTCTTGAACAACTTCTCAAGCTTGCTCAACTTCAACGCTGTAGGGTCCACCTCGAACTCAAAGGGAGACTCCGGTTGATTGAGGCGTAGGTGCCTTGGATAGTTGAGGTAGAATCGGGGGCGGAGGTGGCCCCGTTGGGATGTCTGTATCCTCCTGGATATTTGGTGCCTCCCCAGGTGCTGGAACTCCTGGTGGGAGAGGAGCCTGGTGTGAAGCAGATGCCCCGGTTTGTTGTTGCAGCCTGGCAATTAACTCTGCCTGCTGGGCCATGATCTCGGCCTGTTGTTTGGCAAATTCATCTCGACGAACAGCGTCTTGCTGCATGGTTCTCATGCTCTCCTGGAGCTAGCTCATCATTTCTTCGATCCCTGCCATACTGCCCTGATCTAGCTGTACTGCCGGTATATGTTCCCTCTCTGTGGGAGAAACAGGACTCTGATCCCTACTATACTCAGGCGGGGTAGACAAAGCCCTCTGAACTGACTGCTGAACTGATATCCTCTGCCTAACTGCCCTCCGTCTGGTAACCGGGGGTAGAGAATGAAACACTGGTTGTCCGTCTACCAGATCCTTAGATCGATGGAGTCGACGACCTCTAGTCCAGAGTGCTTGGGGGATATCTGCTTGGTCTGAAGCAATTGTGCTAAACTACCTAGCAAAAAGATAAATAAAGCAGTAATAAGGAAATAAACAACCAGACAAGCATAATAGCGTAAATAAACACAACACACAGTTGGGCATCACAACACGCAGTTGATAAGCTGAATAGACTGTTCTCAAATACTGATCATTGTTCCCAAATCACTGCCCCCAAAACTGAATCTGATACCCGCAGATAACTGATTCCCAAAATACTGAACTGGTGCCCGCAGGCCTGATACCCAAACTTGTAAACTGATACATGCATTCCTGTAGAGACGCACTCTAAAAGCACATAACAAACAAGTGAGAGCCAAAACACCCCTATGTTGGGGTAGGGTTTCCCTGTCCTATTTTGTCAGGAGCTAGGGTTTCACTACGCACGCAGCGGTTTCAAACAACCTATAATCGGGTAAGCAACCTGTCCTAGCTTGGAATGGTCACTATGGATTCCGAATATGCACTAGGTCGAATGGTCAAAAAGGGTGCCCCGGTAAAATCGGGGTTTGTGTTCCCATCGTGGCAGAGCCCGTAACCGGTCAGCCTTATGGCACGCAGCCTCCGGCAAACCGTTCAGGAATAGCAGATGGCAAACACGGTGTCCTAGGCGCACCAATGCAAATGCAATGCAAAGAAACACATAAGTGTAGTCAAAACAAGATATCATGAGTTCGAGTCAAGTTCTCTAATCCCCAGCAGAGTCGCCAGAAACTGTAGACGTCCCGAACGTCCCGGGAGGGAATCCCGTTTGTTCATTGGGCTCACTACAGTTCAGGACTCAATGTCACGGTCTGTATCTAATCTCGCAGAGTGCAATGCAAGACCGATGAATCATCAAAGAGTCCAAATCCGGCAAATCGTTTTGAAAACAGATTTTTTGAAAGAAGTGCCAAACATGGACTGCTTTGCCAGATACAGAGTCGCCACCTAAATATTTTTTTGGGAAATTTAGGAAACCCTGACTCGTTGCCTAAGGCCACGTGTCCGTCATCACCAAAGTTGCCTCGGCTCGGGAACTTGGGTACGATTGGGGAAGGTCACTTCGTGAGCACCCCCGCTCGCCCGATCAAAGATCGGCCTCTACTAACCATGATATCGTTTTGAAAACATTATGTGTCTTATTCCGGTTATTAGCCTAGAATTACTATGTGATGCGCACAGCATACAAGTATAGACTGGATCGCCTGAGTTGGAACAAAACATTTCATGTTTGTTTTGAAAGCGGTTTGAATGCTACTCGCAAGTAGGCTAAGACGGATTTTGCCACCCTCAAGTGGGCTTAGAAAACATGGTGATTTGCCACTATCTAGTGGGCTTAAAACTCGCAATCAATGAATTGTTCCAATTCAGATAATCCAACCTTCACCCACAGGCATTCAGGCAGTATATCACATAAGCAAATAGCCTCATGGTAAGCATGCTATCATGGCAGTCACTCACACATGCAAGGATGCTAAAGCATAAACACTCACCGAGTACTCCAAGCCAAAACAGAAACTAGTTAGTAATCAATGCATGATCCTAGTTCATGTTAAGATGGCTAATGCAACACATGCAAAATGCAACTAAGATAGGCTCGGCTATTCTAAATGGCATATGAAATGCAACAGATAACATGTATTCAACTTGGAATTGAAATACAATGCAGTTAGTATGATGCGCCGAGCCCGGTGCATGCAAGACAGATGAATGTGCAAACATGCGATCATAAGTATGCTAATTGAAATGTGCCCTAAACTAACCATCATAAGCTGGTAAATAAAAGGGAGAAAGACGTGGGGTTGGAAGACATACATCACACACACGCACACTTATTACAAATTGCCCTCCTCGGAGGGTCCGAATAAATAATTACAGACCGAATAAATAATTAACTACTCTAGCTAATTAAATATTACAAAACCCTAAATTAATTGACAAATTAGTTACAAAGGGAGGCCGCTGCAGCCCCGCCTCGGAATGCTTGGATGATGTATGCTCGATTCGCCTCGCTTGGAAACCCGTCGCCATGCCACTGTTGCCTCTGTTTGCACTGTTCTGCACCTCTGAGAACTGTGAAAATACTTGTGATGCTTCTGGAACACTCCCATAGCACTGTGGGATGTCACCGGCCATAATGCAAGTCCACCGGCCACTGGAATACAGTTATCGACCAAAAGTGGGACCACCGGCTAGACTTTGGTAGCCGGCCGGCACTAAAAGTGGCCGACCGGCCATTTCTTCCTGCAGAGCACTGGTTTTGCTGCAGCAGAGGACAGACAGTGCATGGCAAAGCATTTTCAAGACAATGTGTGCATAGCCACTCTCCCTATCATGTAATGAACTCAAGGGAGTATGGCCCTCGGTCCTCGGGCCACCAATCACGCATTTCGATGCATGATGGCCAAAGGTACCAAGTTTGCAAATCAATGTAAATGAATGCAACAAAACAAATGAATGCTACACACTCTATCATGTTGGATCAAGAGTGTCGGCGACCGAGGATTGAGGCGTGTTTCGTCACTTTAAGTACGAACACACCTCATTCCTCATGTTTGGTTTGACACCCCAAACCAAACACAATGCAATGCATGTATGCGATATGGCTCAAAATATGCAATATGAGGCTAAGTTAGCAAAGCATGCCAAATGCAATGCAACCTAACATGCAAATGTACAATGTGCTAAGCATGCAAGATGCAATGCAATGCGATCTAACATGTAAGCTAAGCTAATGTAACAAGAACATGCAAACATGATATAATGCAAGCATATAACGAGATGCAACATATGCAACATACCAAACATGCAACTATGTACGAGGATGGACTTAAACCGAAATGGGAAGATCTCAACCAATCCCAAAACAGTGGCCAAAGTGCAATGGAAATGATGGGTAAATGTGCACACAAACAAGCATACTAATGGGCCTATCACCTAAGCATGGGAGGGGCGACTTTCAAGGACACTTAAAAGATGACAAACATGGACATTAGACAATCATGTTAAACTCTAAAAAACATGCAAAAGGATGATGCCAAGCCACTTCAAATCATGCAAGTAAGGCACACAAAGAAACCCAAAACTTGAGACTAACCAAGGGGCTCAAGCCATGACCATATGAGGCAAGTTCCAAAGGGGGAAGGGACCAAAATCAGAGGTCAAGCATGACCAAATAACCCCAAAACCTACTGATATGGTAGCTAAATAACTAAACATGGAGGCATGCAAAATGGCCTAAACATGGAGCATAAGACAACAATTCTTCAAAGCATTGAAAGGGTAGCGAATGCAAGCATACGAGCATGAAGCATGGACTGAAATATGATCTCAGGTGATGCCAAATCATGAGAAAGGTCAAAGTAATGCATGCTAATGACTCACACACCCGAGGCTAGCAAACTAGAATGCATGGTGGCTATACAAAGCGATGTAAGCATGACCAAAAGGACACCAAATAGACCTTAAGCATGGCAAAACAGAGCTGAAATGTTCTTGGAACCAAACCAAAATCATGCTAAAATGCCACCTTACAACATGATGCATGTTAGGCCAAAATATGGGATTACAAGACAAGCATATGATGCATGCAAGAGGCCATTAAACCAACTTAAAACAGAGGTATAACATGACAAAATACCTAAATACCCACTGAGATGGAGCAAAATCGACTAAGCATGCATGCTACCTTTATGAGCCAAAACACAAGCAATGAGACACAAAGGGAGAGGGGTGTCCCTCCCCTATACAAGACCTCAAAACCACTTCACCACCACTGAAAATCCTCTGGATTTCAGTGGTGAGAAGGCCAATACGAAAGTTCCAAAGCTCAACAAAGAAGGCACAAAAAGAGCCAAACAAGGCCTAAGAGGGGGAGGACGACCCCCAACACCAAAATGACCTTAAACAAACATCTTAAGCATGAAAATACAGAACTTTTATCAGTTATACACTAAGCTCAAAACAGCATGCAAGATAGGTTAAAAGCTAGTGCAAAAATGGAGAATACAAAGCAATAGTGCTTACCCTTGAAGAACACTTCAAGAACAGCAACTCCAGCCCCCTCCTTCTGATCAAAACCCAACTCAAAACTCCAAGAACAAACTCTCAACACCTCAATAACCAAGGTATAGTGTAACACTAGGTGCTTTAGTGCAAAAATGAACAAAACACACTTTTGAACACTATTCCACACAAAAATGTAGAGAGAGAGAGGAAGATATAGAGAGGGAGTGATATATGTGATATATATCTCTGATTTGCTCAACCCTCTAAAGGAGAGGGAGGCCCTCTTTTATAGAACAAAACAAGGGCCTAAGCTTCTTGGAGAAGCTAAGACAAAGGGGTCAAGCTTCCTCAAGAAGCTAGAACAAAGGTTCAAGCTTCTTGAGGAAGCTAGAGCAAAGGGTTCAAGCTTCCTCAAGAAGCTAGAGCAAAAAGGGTGCAAAGAGTGCAAAGGGTGCAAATCCTCCATAGGACAGATCTGTGTGCTCCAGCTGGCACAGCTGGCATGCACAATGCCTAAAAAAGGCAAAAAAGAAGTCCCGGCCAGAAAATATGGCCAACTGACCAAACAAACGGCCGGCCGACCAAAAACAATGCCGACCGGCCATCACCAATGGCCGGTAGCAACAAAACAGGGCAGGTGGGGTGTGGGATGACCAAAAAGCCATTCTCTGCCCTCAGAAGCAAAAAAACAAACAAGTTCTTGGTCCACAACCAAGCACTAAACAGGCAAGTTAAGAGATCCTGAGGCAAGGCGCGCGACCAAGACCTCCGGGAACTCAAAACGAACACGAACATGGATGATCATCGAGTGTTCAAACGATGACGTCCAAGTCTTGAAGGCGGTCAAAAATGGGGTGTCTACAATATCATTTGCATCATGCCCCAAAACTATGCTGGTTTGATTCCTTGCAAAGGGATACATAGGCAATCTGCAAGCGCAACCATTTATCTCTGTGTTCATTGTTTGTCGAAGTCTTACGCGCCTTGTCAAAAATAGGTCGTCTCCGGGCTTTAGCATTCACTCACGTCATTTCAAGACTCCGAGTTCTGTCAAAGAGGGGCAACTGTGGACACCCAATTTTTCACAGCCCTTATGACTTGGACGTCATTGCATGCACACCCAATGATGAGTCTATATGCTCATCAAATGCTCGAAGTCCTCGGCGAAATGCCACAACTTTGAGCCTTTTCAAACCCTGCACCCCTATTGTCTCATTCTTGGACCAGACCTTGGTTCTTCAAGCCTGCAACCCTTGGTGGCCTACCGGCCACCTTTTTAGGCTGTCGACCATCACCTTGGTTGCTAACCACTGATATGGCCTGCCGGCCACCAGTGTCTTTTGCAGATATTTTGTGACAGTTGTGCCAGCTATTTACACAGATGCTTGCATCTGCTCCCACATGTAAGGCTGGATGTTCTTGAGGAAAATTCATGTTTTCTATATATAGGAGGCCTCCCTCTCATGTTTTAAGGTTAGAAAAATTTTAGAGCAAAATTTTTCCTCTCTCTACAATTCTCCCTCTCTCTTCCAAATTTCTACACTTTAGCCTATATATCCTTAACCTTTGCCTATACACTCTTAACCAAACCTTCTCATCTTTGAGCTGAGGTACTTTTGAGCTTCGTTTGAGCTCTTAAAGGGTGTGTTGTCTTGATTTGTTGCCTAGAATTGGTCTTCTCTTCAAAGGTATAAGGCTTTGCTTTTGCTTTGTTTTATTTGCTATTATTCTGGCAATTTTCCAACTATTTTTGGGCTACAAACTCTGTATTTTTGGGCTGAAACTTGGGTTCTAAGGCCATTAAAGGTTGAGGGGTGGTTCACTCTTTTTTGCACCTTGTTTTGGAGGCCTTTACCCTTGTGTTTCCCATCCTTTTACTATTTGTTTTTGAGCTTTTAAACACTGTCTTTCAGAGTGATTTCAGTGGCCAAAATCATGTTTTGAAGTCCAAATTTGGAGGGGTTAGCCTCCCCTCCTTGTGTCTTGCTTACTAGCCTAGTTTGTGCTATGTTTTAGCATATTAATCTAACTATTGTTATCTTAAATCCAACATGTTTTAGGACTTATTTTAGACTATTTTAGCATTGTTTTTGGATGTTTGTTGCATTTGAGCTTTGTTTTGCATGCTTGTAGTGTAATTGTCCTCATGAGTTTGGTGTTCTAGGCCTTAGACACCATCTTATTTGAGTTGATTACATTTATTTATGGCTTTCCATACTTGTGATCACTCTTAATCACCTCTACAACCTCCCTCTTTTCTTGGCTTTTGTTTTGCTTTGAAAGTAGTTGAAAAAACTTGTTTGTTTAAAGCATGAGATTGAGATGTCATGCTTAATGGTTTAATCCCTTTGGGGTTCATTACCAACGGTATGATGTCTTTTTTCATACCCAAGACAACACTTGGTTTGAGCCTTCTTTCCATTAGAGGACTTAAACTTACCATTGGATTCAATGAATTAAGGAATGGATGGTAATCTAAAATGGAGTAATAAAATTGAGGCTAAAATGGTGCAAGATTATAAAAAAGTGTTGTGTTCAATTGGATGTTAATTGAACACATGAAAGCTTGAGGCATTTCATACTCATTAGTGATGAAATGATTCAAGTTTCCAAGGTCACCACTTCCCTTGATCAATCCATGAAAAAGAGGAGGTTTGTTTCCTGTTTTGTTGCATTTATTGAACTTGCACACTTTGTTTCATGAGCCATTATGCAATGAAATTGCTTGAGTTGATGGTTTGTGGACCAAGTTTACTACTCATTTGATTTGTTCATGAAAATGATGGGTGAATTGTGCAGGCAACCCTTGAGAATTCCTTGTGCATGCTATGTTTGTTCTCTGTTGCAACAAGATAAACTAGGCAACAGTGGCCGGCAAGCCATTTTCCATGGCCGGTAGGCCACCGTTGATGGCCGCCCAGCTATCACTGGAGGCCGGCAGGCCCTCAATCCTAGCCAGTCGGCCACTGATGCAAAATTCAGCAATGTCCTCTTTGAGCAGAGCAGAGCAGAGCTATTTTGGAAGTGGACAAAAGTGTTAGTGTTCTACTGTGCAACAAAGACCTTCTGGAAGCAAAACAGTGGCCTTTTCGGGTGGAAACTGAGCACGTACACAAGAATTCCTCGCATACCGAGCATGTTTAGTTTAAATATTTAGCTTAGATATTTGTTGTAATTAGTTGATTGTAGCTAGTTAATTTTGATATGTGTTGTAATTAATTAGTTAGTTGACTAGTTATTCGATTTCGTCTTGTAATTGTTTTAGTTAACTAGAATAGTTAATTCATTTGTTGTAATAATTACTTAAGTAGTTTAGCTAATTTCATTTGTTTTGTAATAATTAGCTTAGCTTTAATTAGTTAGTTAATTAGCTTAGTTCATTCGGACTCTCCTTCGTGAGAGCGCAATGTAATAATGTGTATATCTTCCAACCCCACGTCTTTCTCCCTTTTAGTTTAGGGACATCATGTTTTGTTTAGCATACTTCATGTTTGCATCCATTTGTATTGCATGCACCGAGGCTTAGTTCATCACTCTAACTGCATTGTTAATTTAATACTTCTTTGAATACGTGCTTAGACCACATGCTATTTCATTGATTCATATGCCATATTAGTAGCCGAGCTTAGTAATTGCATATCGCATGTGTTGCATTAGTCATATCGCATAGTTAGGATAATGCATTGTTCTAACTCTTTCATCTTTTTTAGCTTGGAGTACTAGGTGAGCCTTTACTCGCTTAAGCATATCACATGTGTGTGATTGTTGCCATGTCAAAGCATGCTCACCACGAGGCTAATTGCTTAAGTGCTATAAACTACTTGAATGCCTGTGAATGAAGGCTTGTTGCTTGAATTGGAATAATTTAAGCAATGTTCATATGCGATCACTTTTTCAAGTGGTACATATTTCAAAATGATTTTCAAAACAAACATGAGTCAAATGTTCCAATTCTTGCCAAGTTAGTCTATACTTGTGTGTGTGCGCATCACGTAGTAATGCTAGCCTAATAAACTGGAATAAGAGCATATAATGTACATAAGATTCATATCATGATTAGTAGAGGCCGATCTTTGATCGGGTGAACGGGGGTGCTCAAATTCATTCATGGCCTTCCCCTGTCATACATAAGTTCCCGAGCCGAGACAATCTTGGTGATAACGGACACGTGGCCTTTGGCACGAGTCATGGGCTTCCTAAATTTTCCCAAAACAAAATATTTTGGTGGCGACTCTATATCTAGCAATGCAGTCCATTTTTTGGCATTTTGTATTCAAAATCAATTTTCTAAAAAGATTTACCGGATTGGGACTCTTTGGTGTTTATCTATTTCACATTGCACTTGTAGAATCAGATTCAGAACCGTGGGAGTCTGATACTGTAGGGCTTATTTCGACTTCCGAAAGGGGGCGAGAAAAACCCGAGCTACAAATACATAATTAAAAAATATAATTATAAATTATAAATATATATATATGAGTACTGAAATAAAAATAAAACTTGTTGCATAGTATTTACTAATAATATTTAATAAAATCATAATTGATAAAAATAAATATAAAAAATGTCACTAATTTTAAAGAAATTTAAAAAATTTAACATTCCCTCTAATTAAATTGATTGAATACCAGATTTAATTTTGGAGGGAAATGAAATTTTAGATCTCCCTCCAATTAAATATGATTCAAATAATTTGTTGAATCCTATATAGAATTTTTAGGTTTTCTTTGAACAATCTTTTCCTATAAATAGGTATAGACTTCCATAATCTCTTCAAACTTCTAATGAGACCACTCCTCATGATAGGAAACTCTTGAAATAAGAGTTTTTAATCAAAATTTTGATATATATATATAAGAAATAAAGAAGAAAAATCAAAAAAAATCAATCGGCAGTTCTTGCAAACAAGTCTAGTTTTTGGCCTAGTTCGGTTTTTAGGGCTCATCCAGACTGGAACTAGGTCCGGTTACCGATTCTACGGGTTAAACTGGCCAATCGAGCCCGGTTCTTTAAACATTACATTTGCATATAAGTGATTAGAGTATATCATGAGAAAAAAATAATATTTTATTTTAGAGTTTAATGTGTGTTATCCTTATAGGTAAATTTACATTAGGGTGTAATAGGAATAAAAATTTCAAAATTTTAATTGGACGTACTGAGTAATTATTTGGGTGTAAATAGAATCACCAGGAGGGGGGGGGGAAAAAAAAGACGAAAGAAGAAGTATAGATTTTCTCCAATTGTAGACTGGACTGTGAGCACTTGTAGGGCCCATAGTGATTCTTACTTCAATAATTTAAATCAATCAATTTTTAGATCATATCGTGTAAATCATTTATAAAAAAAGATTAAATCAATTTGATAACTATAACCATGTTAGATCATGACATTTATTTGTAATAAAAATGAACGACAAATATTATTTGACAACTAGACCATTCATTAACGTGGTTATGATTATTGGATCAACTTGATTTTTTTTATAAATGATCTACACGTTGTGGTTTAAAAATAAAAAGAAAAAATAAAAGAAAAAAAGAATGGTTCAGATCATCGAGACATAATCAGTTGTGGGCCTTACAGGCCAAACAAAATATAACGATTCTAGTTTAGACCCGACCCGTTTGTTATTTTGGATCCAGGTCATCTTGTCTTGAACGGTTGTTCATGTTCTTATTCATCTTATTCCTTATTAAATTTGGTTTTTGGAGTGTCGTTGTTGCGTTTGGAACAGGTTGGGAATTAGTTTTTCAAAAAGAGTTGCTGCCCATAATTTGGCTTGTTTGCTCGAGCAAACTGTCTTGCGCTCAAGCAGTCTTTGAGATCTCCCAGTACTTTTAGAGGTCTGCAAAACTTCTAGGAGTATGGTTTTCTTCGCTCGAGCGGTGTTTATTGCATTCGAGCAATCTTGGCTCGAGCAATCCTTCTTGCACTCGAGCTAGTAGCCTCTGTCTGCAAAACTTTTGGAAGGGTGTCATTGCGCACTCGAGCGATAACTTTGTTCGCTCTAGTGGTCTCACTTATTGTGTCTGGTTGCTCGAGCAGTCTGCATGTATATCAGTCCGTAAAAGTCACTTTTTGGATCACTTTTTCATTTCTCTTTCTTTAAACATTTCAAAAACCCTAAATCTAGACTATCATACCCCACTTTTTGATTACTCGGATGACATTACGTCACTACAACAAAAGTAATCTATGGTGACGAAAAGTAGTGAAGAAAATAAATTTCATCACTAAATAAGAATAATCCGTGACAGAATATCACATATAATAAAAAAAATAAAAATAATAGGTGACGAAATTTATTTTCGTCAATAAATACTTCTTTTTAGGTGAGAAAAAATTAAATTTCGTCACCAAAGGTTTTCCCTCTAAATTTTTTGGGTGGCGCCAAAATTTTGAGACTTTTGGTGAGAAAACAATTTGTCACCAATTATAAAATTATTAGTGAGGAATATATTTTCATCACCAATAATTTAAAATATTTTATTTTTTAGAAAACTTGATTTTAAATATTTTGAGACCATTTGGTGAGAAAGATATTTTCGTCGTCAATAATTTTAATATTTTGAGATTTTTGGGTGAGAAAATTATTTTATCACATTGGGAGGGAGAATTTTGAGATATTGGCAGTAACGAAAAAAAATATCCCACTAATTTCTCCCCCTCTTTTTTGTGCTCATCAGTTTTCCTCTCATCCCCCCCTCTCCTTTGTGCTCATCAGTTTTCCTCTCATCCCTCTCTTGCAAAACACACTCTCCGCCTTCAGTCCCCCTTCTCCTCATTTTCCTCCTTATTCAGTGGCGCCACCGAAGTCACCCATTCTCCTCCTTCAGTGACACCACCGACGTCACCCGTGTTCTCCTCCGAGCAATCGTCTACGCCGCCAACATCGCTTCGAGTATTATTCGATTATTTCTCTATTTTTCTATTTTCAGGTATGGGTCCTCTCTCTCTCTCTTTCTCAATTTCTTTGTTTTTCTATCTTTGTTTTCCCTAATTTTGAAAATTACTCAGACACGCAATGTCCCATATATGATTTCTTCGGACTATTTATCTATTTTCCTCTTATCTCTTTCTCCCAAAATAATGGCCAAAGCTTGTATTCTCCCAAAATCAATCAGTAGGTCAACTGGTTTTGTTGTTTTGGTAATTTGGTTTAAAATGCGGCAATGCCCTTCAACACAATTATGTGAAGTAAGGCCAATTGATCCTTTGTTCCAAAATCCTCATCCCCATAGTGTAAGAATCTCAAAACACAAGAATCAAGATGTGGTTGTTCGGTTGAAAATGCATTAAGGACAAAGGAATAAGGATTTTGAGAATAGTAAATCCATCCCATGAAGTAATTAGTTCGACACAAAATACCTAAATTATGATTATCAAACAATACAGAAACATTTTATACACAGCACTCATAAACATGGTCATGATACCTTTCTTTGGCTAATCCCTTACTGTTGGATTGATGGCAAGCCTTTTAATGCCTTCAGAGCACAAACTGGTCCCTTTAGCCAACCACGTCTACAAAAATCAAAACATTTTTAAAATAATGTCAACATTCATTCAATCTCTACAGCTCAGCCACCAACTCTAAAAGGAAACCCATCCAATACCCTCTAAAATACCACAAACACTATATTCATTGATTAATTATTGAAAGGGCCTATGGCCACAAAACTTATCAAAATTTTCTTAATGATTACAGCACAATTCTCTTAATGAAAAGATTATTCTTTTAATGAAAAGATAATAAACTTCAGATTATAACTTTGCACAATGGCAACGAATTATACCTACTAGCCCATTCAACAAAAAATTTTACCTAGCAATGCCACTTAAAATTTGTAAAGAACACATACCCTTAGGCACTCCATTGAAAAGCTTGTGCATGGTGTTAAAAAAATAAAAATAAAAAAATCATTGTCTAATTGACCCCTTGTATGAAAATTTGAAAACAAGAGCATGAAACATCTTCACATGAATGAAGTCAAATAAGTACCATATGAACTATTTGTTGTTGCAGCAGCAGCTAAAAGTAAGACTGGTCAGAGCCCTTTTTATGCTGGACACGTACTTCATTTCTCTCTAGTCCCTTCTTGTTCTGCTGTCCAGCAATGGGTCAAATAACCATCTCAATATCCTTCCATTTTTGGGTAGATAGGTTAGTAATTTCAAATAGTAGTCAGAGCTCCATTATCATGATTACATGAACAGAGAACATAGCATGAGTTAAGCTGAAATTAGAACTATCTTACTACTCATGCCTCTTGTATATTGGACTCTTTAAGACTATAATTCACTATGACAATCTAACAAAGCACACATTCATCCAACTATTCAATTTAATCAATTTCTTGCATATTGACTGCAATCAAATCTAAAATTATGCATTTGAGAAGAAAATCTTGAAACAAAAAATTTAAAATAAATTACATGATCTTTTATTGTACCCTAAACAAAATACAAAACTAGAATAACAATACCTTTTTGATTTCATGCTTCTAAATTTTTTTTTTCCTCTCTTTTCTTCCAATTAAGGCTTGTATGGATAATAAATTCATATTGTTGTTTTGGTACTCTACTATATTCCTTTAACCCTCTCAATTTTTCTACTCACTACTAAAATTTAATTATTGTGTATGAGTGGTTAAGGCCAAGTTGTTTCTCTATGCTATCCAACTAGAATCTTGTGTATTTAATTTTTTCTTCTTGTTAAATCATTATATAATTTTAATTTTATACACTCACTTATACATTTTATACAACTCTGCCAATGATTGAAAATTGCAAATGCAATGCACAGCCCCACCATTGTCCCATCTCTTAGCTCATGTTTACTTCTAGGTTGACAAGTTGTTGGTTATGGCAATTGGTTAGTTTTATATACTCCTATATTTTATAAACTAGGTGGAATATTTGTAGTGGTCATGATGGCTCAAGCACACTTTTTTGGGTCTTCAGTCCAAGTTTTAGTAAATTCAGATAGGTTATGCCCATCAAATTCTTAGTTTCCAAATATGAATAGCTTAGGAGCTCTTAAAGTCCATGTATAGTTGGATGCAATCCTACGTGAATCTATGTGTGCTACCCACTATATACTTCTACTTCTCTACTGCACTAAATTAACATTTAAAGCCCCAAAACCATATCTACCTCATCATTTCTCCTAACCCCAAATTATATTTTACCAACCCTAAACCTTTCCTTTTAAATCCTTCAAACCACTACACATCATTGAAATCAACTGCTTATTAATATTCACAATCGTACTATCACAGCTCCAAACCCTTGCCTCTCTTTGTAAAATCATAGCCCTAAACTCTTCCCCTTCTCTTGTATCCAAACAAACCCTTAAAACTCTATTGTTTTGCCCACTAGTTGCAACAAAATCTTAGCATACTCAATCTCTAAAAAACTTTTCTCATCACTGCCCAACATTAATTTTTTTGGCATCAGAATTGTTGAAGTCTGCCTCTGCCTTGCTCATACTTCATGCATCAAATGGTTAGTAAGTGCAGCATGTCAATGTGCAGCTTATGATGTGGTAAGTAAGGATGGACAGTTGATCCTAATGTAGGTGTTGCCTTGTTAACATTGATAAACATTAATCTAAATACAGTAATACATAATTATAGTACTTTTTAACAAACTTTAGTACCTTAAAGCAGATAGAACGCAAACACCAAAAACTCTTAACAATTTGATGTTGCCAAAAGTAAGAGATCAAATGTAAACCTGGTTTTCAGATGCCAAACTGATTTTCCTATAGCAGACACAGAAGTATTAGATTAAAAAAATGATAAGTGGCATAACAGAAAAAGACTCACATCCTGATCCATTTGTATGTTGGCATCATCAAGCGTTTTGTCCATATCATTCATCAAGGCATGTTTTCGGCAGCCATAATTGTCCCAAGTCCATACCTGTGCTAGAGGAAAATTTTGAATACTGTATTTGCTTCCATTCATAGTTTATTATTTTGATTGATCATTGTATTCTCTATTACCTTATGTAAAAGTTTTAGGGCATGCAGTTCATGTGTTCTCTGGGGATCTATGTAAAAAGAAATTGACATGAATTTTTGGTGTTTGACTAAATAGACATTAGAAAAACTAGATTATAATATGGGTGCTGGTGTTCAAATGGTCTTTGACTATTGTTGAAATGTGAGGAAGGGTAAGTGTTCTTAATAGTAGTCATATTTCTGACATGCATATTTTCCATGTGGCTCACTCTCTCATTAATCAACCATAATTTTCAATGTTTGTCTAGCTAGGCTACCTTTGTTAAATGATTCAACAAGATGGAAACATTGAACTTCATGTTTTCTCTAGTTTCTTGATTTTGACTAACCAAAAGTCTAATATTGGTGAACTGCCACCTGTGCCATGCTACTTTCATTTTGCTGGAGGTAGCTTCCAGTAGGAACTGAGATTATGATACAGAAGTAAAGGATAAAGAATTTATGTATGTAATGACCTGAAGAAATTCAGTGCTATATGCAATCATAAAAACACATATCTGAAACTTTTATTACAATAGATCCCCTAATAATAAGTACTCTTGGGAGAAAAAAAAAAATTTACGTAGAATTATGAAATTTTGAGTTTCTCTATGATTTGCAATGGTGGAAATATTTTCTTATATTCTTAATGTAATGGACTTTGTTGGCAAAAAATATGTATTATATTAAATCTTGATTATATAAAAGCTCATAATCCCCCTCTTTGTTGCTAGTAAATTTATAATATACTGGCAATCATAGACAAGAGTCATGACTCAAATAAACAACACATATTGCTAACACTTTGAAATATTTTTCAAATGAAACAATGCGAGAGGGTAAAGATGACGAAGAAGATGAAGAACTTGACATAGATGATGATATGGATCCTAATATGGATTATGATATGTAGTTTTTGTTTTGTATTTTCTATATGAACATATGTTTTTAATGCATTACATGCTTATGTTATATTTTGTTTTGTCTCTTCAAGTAAATATTCTGCTTTATATTTTGTGTTTTATATCAATTTATGCTTTTTCGTTACCAAAATGGCCAAAGGGGAGAAACAATGGATCAAACCAGGTTTTCTAGCAAGATAGAAGCTAACAGAGTACGAAAAGGAAAGAAATAAGACAATCAAGAAGAAGAATAAGAAAATCAATGCTCTACAAGAGATGTGTATAGCAGCTTCTTTGATGGGCTCTACTCAGCCCAATCGTGTTAATGAGAATAGAAAAAACATTAGGGTTGAGGTAGATTACGATGATTACATACCGTCAAATCACAGGGACGATACTGATGATGAGTCCTTTGAAAGTGCTGACGATGAGGTACTATATGTATGATGTCTAATTTTGTTATTATGTCTGGTAACGATATATTCATTAATGATGTTTTGTTAATACTATCTTTATACATCCATGTACATATCTTTACATATCCATTGTTATGTATTTTTTGTTTATGCTTATGTATTATGTTTTTCATGGCTTACCAATGCCACCAAAATGATTAGCGCAGTCATCTCTTATAGCACAAAAACATGAAATTCAAGCACAAAAAGAGGAAATTCAAGCAGAAAATAGTGTGATGGCGAAGATGAATGAGACGAGTGAGGAGCATTTGAAGATGACATCAAGCATTATGGAGTTTCTTAAAAAACAAGGTTTCAATAAACAATTTAGAGGAGGCATTCATTGAACTCATAGATAATCTTTTTGGTAAGTCTATCTTATTTTATCTTTTCATTTTTCTCATGTTGGTTAGTATATAGTTGTTAAAGCACATCAATATAGTTGTAGTCATGTCAAATGCTATAGATCCAATTGGAATCAACAGTAACAAGCTAATGTGTGAGCCTATAACATCATTTGATCCAAGATTTGTAGCATCAAAATTGCAGTATTGCCACATTGAACATTGTTTTTTTGTGTATGTTGAAGATGGATGTTATTAATAGAAATCACTTAGCATACCTACTGTGGTCTGGTCCTATTTCATATTAATAGAAATCACATAGTATACCTACAAGGGACGAACCTTCCAATGGGGTCCTTCTAGAAATTTTGGTTTTAAGTTGATGACAATACCTCCAGATGGGGAGTTTAGCTGGCTAATTATTGGTTTCACACTTGGGTAGGGTATCCCAGGAGATATCATAAAAATATAAAGATTGATCATTGCTTGCAATTTTCAGTTGGTAGCATTTTTTCCCCCTTCTCTGTTTTTTCACAGCATACATTTGCATTATATCTCCTGTAATATTTTACATACTCTATACAATTCCAAACATCATTACAAAGTCATTTCTTAATCTATAGAATACAAATTACATTGCAAATTCTAACATATATACACTATTAGTTTTGAAGCTAAATTCTCAGGTAATTCAGATTTCCTTTACAAAGGGAAATACAGATAGCATGACCTCATCCTAAAAACTAAATACAAACAAGATCCCCTAAATACTAGCAAGTTACCAAAAGACATCACTTATTTGTCTTGCACAGGTTAGAGACTTACAAGTTTTCAATTGTAATAAACCTTCTACTTCTGGATGTCTAGTAAGACCTACTCCTAGCTATTCTTCCTGTACATCCTTAATAATGTTTTCCTTGTTTCTTTTCTTTGCAGATTGGTTTTCGATGATGTTTGGAAGCATACTTGCAAATCAAGATCAAGTGTTGATTTTTTTTTTTTTAGACACCACGTTTGTTCATTTTGGGATTTGCTATAATGGTTTTGATGGATATATTTTGATTTATAATATAATTGTTTAGCGAATTTTTTGTGTGGAGTGGTGTATATTAGCTAGTGAATTTTTTAGTACATTTAGAAGACTATTGGGATATGAGCAAGCATATTTGTGAAATAATAATTTAAATTGAAATATAAAATATGGAACAAGTTTAGTGACAAATTTTTTCGTCATCTGTACTTGTTATTATGACAAAGTGATTATTCATCGTTAATAAATATTTTTTATGACAAAATTTATTGTTATTTATATATGAAAATTTTTATTGATTTTATTGTTTGGTGATTAAAAATTTCGTCACGTGTATATATTTTTGTTACGAAATATATTTCGTCACCCATGTATGACGTTTGGAGACGAAAAATTTCATTAATTTTACATCTTACTGTGACGAAATTATTTCCTCATCAATGATCAACATGCGTGACAAATTTATTCGTCAACTAAAGTTATAAATGTGGTACTGAATAACTATTTAGTGACGAAAATGAGGATTTTTGGTGACAAAATGTTGTTTTATTGGTGACAAAAAATTTCATCACTGAAGTAATTTCATTGGTAACAAAATTATTTTTCGTCATGATACTTTTCAGTGACAAACATTCAATGATGAACCCGGTGACGAAAATATTTCCTCACAAATATCTATAGTGACGAAATTAGCTCTTTGGATACAAAAAAAAAAAATCATCATCCAAGACCCAACTTGTTGTAGTGAATCATTATTATAAACAATTTCAAAGATAACAGAAAGAAGTCCAATATCTTAGTAAAAATAAGTAAATGAAAATTCTCTCATTCGTATACAAAATAATGCAACATGTGACATAATTGCAGTAAATTGCCCGCAGGCTTACATTATTATACAAAGAGAAAGGGTTCAACCCTTTTTACAACAACGACATTCAGCCAGCAGATAAAAGGCCCGTGGCCAACAGATAATGAAGATCCTCGATCTTGAACCATTCCTCAATATTCACCTGAAAAGGGATTAGCAACGTGAGATGAACATAAGGGATCCCAACATGATCCTAAATAATAACAACATACAAATAGTTATGATCATGAATGCCTTAAGTTATATCATATAATTTAGTGTCGTTTTATACGTGAAGGCACACTAACATAGGTACTTTTCTCAAAATCATTCGGTTTATTTAACGACGCAAACCTTTCACTTTTCTTTTTTCTTGTTACCCTCTTTGTTTTAAACTTGCCAGACAATAACAAGTATTTGAAAACAAACCCATGAAATTCAATTACTTTTCTCCCAATTACCGAACTTACACTTAATTCCAAATTACAATTTTCAAATAGAAACATCCCACACAACATGATGACGATACATATAAAATACTCCTTATATAGCCAAATAAAACAATTAACATCTTCCTCAAAATAATCATCACTGTGCATGAAGCACATAAATAAAACTGAGATGATAACGAGAAACCCAACAACGCTCTACCTACCTTAAGCACGATAAGCCAAGGATACACCTTTCCAATACTCACGCCAATTTATTACTCACCAGCTGAAAGGTAATGGTACCTCTGCCAAGTTCTCAAGGCGCTAGCTGGAAGGTACTGGCACGCCGCATTCTCAGTGTAGCCAATTCTCCAGGCACTAGCTGGAAGGTAATGGTACATCTTATTCTCAACGAGCCGGGTTTGAATACCTTGGGCTCGTGGGGAGTGATTTTTACCACAACGAGTTTGCTATGCTTGGTGAGGACGTTTGCATATAGTTAGGATAAGCGCTAGGACTTGTATGTTGCATTTATATGAGCATGGGATTAAGTTTCTTGGATAGTACTTGTAGCCGATGAACTTGCTTTGGGGTTTTATCGAAAACACACTTGATCAACGTGGTTTCTGATAGAAATTCCTTGAAAGTTCCGGGATGAGTGGCTATCTTTGAGGACTTGATTTGATTATATGTTTAGATGTTTAATTGTTTACACGTAATAGAAATTGCATGTTTTGGGGGCTAAGTGTGTCTGGTAGCTTAGCGGTGGTGAGTGTATCTCGGGGAAGGTCGTTGTGTTGAGCGCTAAGTTTGGTTTTGTTTTTGGATTTTATAGGATGTCTGCTTAAGGGAATAGAGGATGGGTGGAGACTAGGATTGTCGGTAGAGGCACAACGGTTCCTTTAGCACGTACCATTTCAGCATCGACTATGGCGAGGAAGTTGCTCGCAAGATTGTGAAAGCGGTGCAAGATGCTCTAGCTCGCAATGAGGGTGACAATGGGCGTACCCTAAAGCTTACTAAGGAGTTTCTTCGCTCCAAATCACTGAAGTTTTTGGGGGAGGTTAAACCGTTGGAGACGAATGAGTGGTTAGAATAGATTATCAAAACTCTTGATATGCCCAGAGTCAAGAATGAAAGGTTGAAGATTTCTTTGGTGACTTTCCAATTGAAAGGGGATGCTGGGTATTGGTGGAAGTATGCTAAGAACACAGTAGGTAATACGTGGGTTGTTGTCACGGAGGCCTTTTTGGTAAAGTACTTCCCTCCTTCCGCTCGGGAAATGTTGAGGGAACAATTTGTTGAGTTGTGCCAGGATGCTACTCCTTTGGCACAATTTGCGATGCGGTTCACTAGTTTGTCGAGGTTTGCTCCAAAGTTAGTGGCAACGGAGGAGCATCGTTGTTATGAGTTTGAGAGGCGGTTGTGTGATGATATTCGAGAGAAGATAGTTGGATCTATGTGAAAGAATTACTATGCCCTAGTTGAAGAAGCGGCCTATGTGGAGGCTGTTGTTGTGTATGTTGGTCGAGTTAGGGAGGAGACCATCTTGGTAACTCCTATGGTTCATAAGCACTCTAGGCTCAGTAAGAGGTGGAGACGAGTGCATGCTCACTCCCAGGCTCAGTCCTTGTCTTTGTTGGGGGGTTTCGGACTCGTCTGTTGGGAGGTCTAGGGAGGTTCAAGCTTCAAGCCAATCTGAAAGTAAGGAGTCCGCTATTTGTTTTGATTGTGGTCAGCTGGTCCATGTTAGACATTTATACCCTCTGCCTATGAATTCTTCGGGTGTTTTAGAACCTAGTTAGACTCAGTCTCATCAATCCAATCAGGGGCGGTATCGGTACCAAAAACGGGCAAGCCAGGCTTCGAGAGCCTCGCGAGGGTCGACTTTTCAGCTAACACAGTAGTATTACCTTGGAGAGGGGCTTTTGTATTGGAGGCCGATGATTTAATATGTGAATCTTTTTGTTGTTGACCGGTGTATTGTTGGATGTTGAAACACCCTGATTATGTGTTGTATATGTACATATATAGTTGTTGTTTGGTTATCCCCTTGTGTTAGAGGCATGCAGTGAATCTCAAACTCTCTTTTATATATATATATATATATATATATATAGTGGGAAGTTATTAATGGGATCGATGATCCTACTGTTGTTGTATACCTGATGTTAATTTGTGAGATGGTTATGTGATGGCCTATGAGCCTTGTTCGGTTTGGAAGTTGTCTGTTGAGAATGGGAAATCCGTGGGTTATTGTGATCAATGGGGTTGTGTTGTGAGAGTCGAGTTATAAGGCTTAATTGTGTTGGGAATAATGAAGTATGAGACTATAAGGTTTTGTAGAACTGCCAAGTTACATGGGAATATTCGCGGGAATGTAAGATTTGGATTTCGGGGTAGTGAGGATGGTACTTGTGTGTGTGGTTTAGTGTTTTGGTTTTATTGGTCAATGAGTTTGTTGTGATCCTATCGATCGTGTTAAGAGTAGTGTTTGTGTTGTGGTTGTTATAAGTTGGTATGGGTTTGTGGTATTATTAGATATTGGATAGAGTTTATGAATGTGAGGAGAATTTAGTGGTTAGATGCTAGAGGTATTCCTTAGAAGGAAGTAAGGTTGTGTTCTTGGGTAATGAGTGTGGCATTGGTGAAAATTCTTTTATGCCTAGAATTAGGTGATTGCCGTTGACCATATCGGTCTTATGTTTAAGAGGTGATGGAGTATTTGCTATGTAGGCATATGAGTGGTGGTTTCCTTAGAAATGATTGTGGTATGGCCAAATCTTGAGGAATCTAGTGAGATTCAAGGAATATGAGTACTTGTGTGTGGAACACCATCTTGGAGTAAATGGTGTTGGGTAGCACGTCGGTGTTTGGTACCAAGTGTAAAGTTTTATCGACTTGGTTAGTCAGTTGGTTCATATCGGGGTTTGGTTAACAAGTAGTCACCTAGAGAATAGCTTGGGCTGGTGTGCGAGGTTGTAAGGTTGTGGGTGCATTAGAGTGGTTTGGCAAGTATTAAGTCTCATATAAGTGGTTGTGAAGCTTGTGTAAAATTTGTCTTGAATTTGTGGAAAATCCTCTAGTTAAGGTAACGTACTATGAACTCTTTGTTTTACGTGTACATTATACCTCGTGTAGCTGATAATTTATGATGACAGTTATGACGGAATAGAATTGCAAGATTGTGGATTTTTCTTGTGCTTTGTTATGTTGATAGCACAGTTGTAATTTCTATTAATTATATTATAGAAATGTTACGTTTATGTTGGTTGTGGCATCACTATAAGGGTCACAGGTGTTGTTGGGTAACGGTAGAGGTTCACCAATTGTTTTATATGGAGAAACGAACTCGAAAAATGAAATTTTCCTTGTGTTGTAGCCTCAGATGGCAATGTTAAACTGTAATGCTGTGGATTTAATCTAAGTGGTAATAAAGGATTTCGATATGTGGTTTATTTGATTTAATAAAAGCTGAATCTAATAAATCATGATAATGTGAATGATTAGGTATTCTAAGTAACACTTTATTTTGTTGTCGGAGGATGGTTGCAAAATTTTAAGGTTTTACGTGGAAATTGAGAATGTGTTTTGGCTGTGGGCAGTGCAAGTTTGGGTAATTTTTTAAAAATAAAAAATAAAATAATAATTACATACAAAGGGGAGACTTTCAAAGAAAAGGAGAAAATGTGGAATTTTTTTTTAACATGGATGTGTTGCGAATAATGTTACCTTTTGTGGTTAGTTCACCTTATGTTGCGATGTGTTCTTCATTTCAGGGATGAAATTTCCTAAGGTGGGGAGGTTGTAGCACTTGTGTCCTTTAAACTATTGGAGAGTATATTTAATTCCTTTATTTTCATTTTGGGAGTCTTTGGAGTTGTTGTATCTTGCTTTTGGAAGAGTATAATTCGATTTGGACTTGGTAGGATTGTTCGTTTGCGCTTGATTTCATCGAAAAGTTCTTTAGGAACTTAGAAATTCTGTTTTGGTGTCGACACCATGGGTTCTTGGGGTTGACACCACTTTGTTGCCTTACTCTTGGTGTCTCTACTAGTTTTTCGGGGTCGACACCACGGGTTTTGGGGTCGACCTTTGTCTGCTACTATGTTCTGGGTGTTGCTACTTGTTTATAGGGTCGACACCACGGGTTCCTAAGGTCGACCCTTGTCTGCTGCACACATTAGTGTCTCAACATTTCTTCTTGAGGGTCGACACCACTGCCTTAGGGGTCAACCCTTATGACTAATTTCCAGATTTTTGGGTACGATTTGGGCCCTACTTTTTGGGAATTTTGAGAAAGATTGTAGATCTCGTCAAGGACTTCCTTTTGATCCAAGTAGTTTGTGGTTTCGTCGCCGGTGATTTTTGGGTTGTCTTCTCTTCGCTTCAAGAGGTAGGGATTTCTTTGCTCCTTTTTAATACCTCATCCATAGATAGACATGTGGTAGATTTTATTGCATAAAAACCATATTCATTATGGATTTCCTTGAAAGTCATGAAAAAGGATCTAGGGTTTGATATTTGTGATTGAAGTTGTTAAGTTGGTTATTGTTTAGGTTAATTAGGGAATAGTTTAACATGTTTATGTTAAGAGGGAGTAAAGTCCTAATTTAATATTATTGACTTAATGGATTTAAAAGGGAGGAAGTTGAATAATCTTTTGTATTTTGTTAATATGGATTGTGTAATTGTGTTAATCTAAAAGGGAGAAATAACCACGGTATTGGAATTGTTTAGATTATATAGCAATCCTGGTTTCATTCTGACTCTTGTAGCATCCCAGACTCGGGATTTATGCTTTCTTATTGTTGTTTACCTCATGTTTCCCTTGTATCTCCTTGAAATTGGCCTTTGGGTTATTGTGGTTGTGTTTGAATAGGTTGGTTGCTTGTTTTTCAAACCTTGTGTTGCCTAGAATTTTAGTCCTCCGCTCCAGCGGCCTTTCTTGTGCTCGAGCGGGATTTGTAAACTTTCAGTACTTTGCACGTCTGCAAAAGTACTGGAGCGATGTTTTTCACACTCGAGCGGGTGGGCGCTCGAGCGATTTGTCTATTGTCTGCAAAAGTGCTGGAGGTGTGTATTCTGCGCTCGAACGGAACTTCTTGCGCTCAAGCGGAACAACTTATTATGTCTGATGCTTGAGCGTCAACTTTTGCGCTCGAGCGGACTGTACGCATATCAAATCGCGAAAATGACTTTTTATATCACTTTTTCAGATCTTTCTTCCAAAAACCCTAAAGTGAGTCCCTCTCTCTCTAAAACACACTCTCTCTTTACATTTTCACCTAGTTCTAGTGGTTTCTCCACCCATTTGCCTTTGTTAAAAAGATAGAGCACCTCAAGATCTCCACTTTGATCCGAATAGAGTTGGGTTTGGACATCTTTGAAGTTCCACCCTTGCTTGGCTCATCTTCTCTCTTTGAGGTAGGGACTTTTTACACTTTGTTATGGTTTTTAACTTAGTTATTTGTGGTTGTGTAACAATGGTGGGTTTTGGGAGTATTATGGACAAACCTAGGGTTTGGGATATAAAATCAAAAGAGGGGTTTTGAGTAAATGTGAAATAGATGGTCATGGGGTTAAATGTAAGGTTGTATTTGTGGCCAAATGCTTGATTTGGGCCAATTGGGTTACTATTTGAAAAAGGATGGGTTTTGCCCTAAATGGTTCGACTATTTATTTTGCATAAATAAATGAAATTGGTGTTGCAAATATAAAATTGGATGGATATTGGAAGAAATTGTGGAATTGGATACATATTATCTCATACCTATGGAAATTTGAATATATTATCTATCTTGAGATAGAAATATCTATATCAGACTATCGGTGGAGAATATTCATGATTGTTGTAGAAATTGCATGAAGATTAGGTGGATTGAAACTAACCTCTTGTTGATTGTCATTGAATAGGACTGTGTTTAAATACATTGTATATGTATGATTGATTGGGAGGAGAAATGGGATGTACTCCATTGTTTGAGAGGAGATAGGGGATGGACTCCATTGAAATTAAGTTGGCCGGAGTGTCCAGGGTGAAAGTCCCGAAATCTTGTATATATGGTGTCAGTTCCCACGGACGAAATTTTCGTAAAATGGCAAAGTGAGGTGTTTATGTGTTGGCTATATAGATTGGAGAACCATTGAGTTGTAGTCTCAATCGGGTTGTTGAAATATAAATGAAATTGGCTCATGAATTGAGATGATACAAATTGACTGTAAATAAATTAAAGGAAAACGGATTGAAATATGAATTTGGGTACCTTATGGTCATATAAATGAGGATGTTTTGTTTCAAGCATTGCATGTGCACACCGTACTTATACCTTTGTTAAATCTCATATATTCTGTTAGATTGTTTCTACTGGGTTTTGGCTCACCCTAGTTGGGAAAACCATTTTCAGGTGTTGGTGACATGCCTCTGCCAAGGCAATAGCTTGGAGGAACTTTTAGGAGCAAGAGCTTCTTTATTTTTGTTGTATATTTTTGTATAGCCAAGGGCTTTGAATTGTAATGAGCTAGGCTTACTTTTATGTAATCAAGTGATGACTTGGAAAGATGTAAGCCTATAGGGCATATGACTATTTGTTTAGTTCCAATTCTCTTACCATTGCAACACATGTTGTAGATTTAGGATGAACATTTGTGATTGTATATCGCATGTGTTAACTTTTGTAAACGAACTCTGATGAATGAAAGTGTTTTACTTCTATTATTCTTCCGCTTATGAGTTGGTTGTATTGTATTATTTTGGGGGCATTACAGATTAATCATGTTGAGTGGGGTTGGGTTGTGGCTTTGGCATCAAGGATGTGGTTTTTAATTAAATGAAGAGAATAATTTTTTAGAAAATGATTAGAGTAGTGTGGATTTGAAAATAAGGAAAATTGGTTTTTGGAAAGAAAATGAAATCGTAAATTAATAATGAACTTGAGGTTGTATTTTGAAACCTTTACATATTATTATTGTTATTGAACTTAAGGTCTCGTGAGAATTAGATTGTTGTCTTACGTGTATTTAATACATATGCTTAAAGGTTTTGTCTTTGGTCATCGGTGGAGGATGGCATTATTGTGTTAAATAATATCATGTATGCAGTACACTTGTATTATTATGCATTCTAGTATGTTAAGATAGTTGGAAATGTTCACGCACTGAGAATGAGAGGTACCATTACCTTCCAGCTAGTGTTTGGAGAATTGGCCGCACTTAGAATGAGAGGTACCAGTATCTTCCAACTAGCGCTGGAGAACTTGGCAGAGGTACCATTACCTTCCAGTCGGTGTCTGGTAAATTGGTAGAGGTACCATTACCTTCTAGCTTGTGTCTGGTAAATTGGCATTTCATTATGGAAAGGTGTATCATTGGCTTACCGTGCTTAAGGCAGGTAGAGCATTGTTTCATTGCTCATTTTGTCTCGATATATCCTTGTATATCATGAGTAGGTGATGGTTATAGTTGGGTGAGGCCTGGTTGTTTTATGTGATAGTGTAGTAATTATTGTACATGTATTGATTTCATATTCGTGTTAGGACATATATGTATGTACATAGGCGTATTGGACGAATTATTAAAAGTGTTTCTTGACTATAGACTTAGGGCCAAGGGAATGTGATGAATGTATCAGAAGTGAACGTATATTTTGTATTGGGTGTAAATAATGAGAAGTAATTAGGTTTTGTGAAAGTATTTTTAAAACAACCAGTTGTGATGCATTATTTATAAATGAGAAATGAGAAAGAAACTGAATTGTTTGTGTTGTAGGGTAAATTGAATGATTTTGAGAAAAGTACTTGTATAAGTATATTTTCAGTATAAACCGTCACATTATGTATATGATATGATATAAAGCATTCATGATCATATCTATTTGTATGTTGTTATTGTTTAGGATCACGTTGGGATCCCTACTGGACTTTATGTTCATCCCACGTTGCTAATTCTTCTCAGATGATGCTAAGAAGTGTTCAAGATCGAGGATTATCCTTAGTTGTTGGCCACGAGGCCTTTTATTTGTGGGCGGAATGCCATTGATGTAAAAGGGTTAAACCGTTTCTTTTAATTTAAAAGATATAAGCATGCAGACAATTTATTTAATTATAACTCCTGTTACATTCATATTGTATTTGGATGAGAGAATCTTGATTCATGTGTTCTGGTTAATATAAAGAGTTTCTGCATGTTATCTCTGAAATTGAATCTACAATAATGGTTTGGTAATAGAATCCGAGTAACAAAAAACGGGGCGTTACACATAACCACAGATAGGTGACCTTTGGGGCTAGATTCTAAAGAGCCAAGGCTTCGGAGGTCACCCTTAGATGGTGTTACATAGCAGGGTCACTCAACCATGCAGCGGTAAGTAGCGGACTTGCGTACATGCGGGGATTCGAACCCATACTCCTGACACTAGGTACGGTTCGCCCATGCCTAGAAGGTTCATCCTATCAACCATATGTTTTATCACCCGTGTGACTAGCCCCGGAAAGAGTGGAACTTGAGACCTTAAGGTTTTTTCTGTGTGAATATAAACAAGGTAATAAATCACTAAGTTGGGCTACATGGGACGACGTTATGAAAGGTTGGTTTCACGGTAAGGACAAATTTGTCTGAAAAATTAAATTTCACCTACTGTTTGTGGGAGGCTCTAAATGCACCACAAAACTTAGGTTAGATACCCCATTTCTTTGTACACCCTAATCCTAAATTTGGCTTCCTCTATTTTTTTTGTCAAGCACCCAATTTAATCCCACTTTTACCCATACTCACCTATTTGCTGTCAGGGTCACCTTTGCCACTGGAGCCATCGCCGAAGCCATCTACAACATCCTTCTTCGCTGCCCAAAATTCATTTCTCTTCCTATTGCCTCTGATTTGCCCACTCTCCCCCTTCTCATTGCTCCCTTCTCTGCCACCCTTTGCAACCTCATCACCGCTCCACCTTCTTCTTCATCTTCTTCTTTTCATCATCACTCTGAAATCCTCCTCCACCAATCTCTGTAAATTGCTGCTCCTGACTGCCTTTTTCTTCTTCTTCATGCTAGAACCCTTTTTTTTTTCATAATTGAAGTGACCAACCTAAATTTTATGGTACATTTAGAACCTCCCACCGTCTGTCGTTTACATATAGAATAATTAAAATAAGGAATTTGATGCATTAATCTTAGTTTAAATGGACATGATCCGTGATACTTTTTTATATGAAGGGTTTTTTTTTTTTTTATACCAAATTTTCCTACCTGGATAAAATACAAAACAAAATTATTGGGAAAATTACAAAAAAAAAAAAACTTTGGAGCTTCGCGTATTTTATAATTTAAATCTCGAGGTTTCAATTTTAACAATTAAAATCCTAAAAATTCTATCAAAAGTTTTACCAAATGTCTCGCATGGGTATGGGATCCACACAATGTGGGTCCTATGTGGGTCCCACACCCATGTGAGACATTTGGTAGAACTTTTAATAGAATTTTTGGGACCTCTAACATTTTTGGTCTATTTTAGTTTAAAAGTTAAAAAGTCACAAAAAAATTAAAAAGCTTACAATTTTTATCCTACAAACCTATATACAGTAGCCTAGAAACCTATGCACAGTAGCTAGTGTACTAGGTAGCCAAATTGCTTCTTCGTTTCACACCTTTTCATGTCCTAGGCAGCCATAAAAAATTGTTCACTGTGATTGCATGGAAAAAAATTTACTAGGAGTCTTGGGTGTATTTGATTTGTGTTTTGAGATAAATTTAGGGAGAGAATTTAGAAAAAATTTTGATTTGTTTGGTTGTATATTTTGAAAATAGTTTTGAAATTTGGGAGTTTGGGATGATTGATATTTTATTATAATTGAGTAGATGTATACGAGAGAAAAAGTGATTGAAAAAATGAGAAGAGAGAGAAAAAGTGATTGATTAATGTATAATAGAGAAAGAAGTAATTTTAATTTTTTTTGAGAAAATTTGTAACCAAGCATGTTTTTAAAAAATTTCAAATCCAAGTCAATTTTCAAAAAAGAAAAAAAAGAAAAAGAAAAATTAATATTGAACATAAGTTACAAACATGACATGGCTGCCAGTCTGCATAGTGTCGTGCCATCATACTGTCACGGGTTATCACAAGGGTTGTCAATTTACCCATTTTTATATTATTTATTTTCACAATTTTAGCCAAAAAGTCAAAAAGTTCATCCCAAACAAATTAGTTTTTTTTTTTTAGTTCATATTTTAGCCAAAAAATCAAAAAGTTACTAAAATGACATGTTCCCAAACGAGGCCTAAGTGATTAGCAAGCACCTTAACCACTTTGTCATAGCAATTCTTACGATAAATAGTTCTCAAACAAATTATTTAAATCATTTTAACTTCATTTTCTTCAACCTTTCCTCAGTTTACCAGACTGAACTTTCTAGCGGATAAATTAAAAATTAATTTTCTATTTAGTGGGAAAAATTAGCTAAATTTAAATTTGATAGACCTATGTGAAATTTTATGTTGTTTTAAGTATTGGCCAAATAATTTGTTATATTTTATATATATATATATGGACGATCCAAAAAATATACGTAAACAGTAAGCAAAATGTGAAGAAATGAAAAACTCAATTAATTAAATATGAAACATTTTAAATGTATGTAGGTTGAATTGATATAAATTAGAAGCAGTTTAAAAATTTTAAAAACGTTCTTACGAACTAATATATACATATGAAACTCTGTCATAGATTATATTAGATCTATTTAGAAAGTACATTTAGATTACGCATGTAAAAAAAATAAACAAAATAAAAATAAAAATAAAATGAACGATAATATTGTAAAAAGTTTTGAGCATATCAGGAGTGTGTCTTGACGAGGGGAGTTCAAACCTAGAAAAATCAATCCAAAAGGAGATCCCATGCACCTGCACATGCAATCTGAACTTTCGTCGGAAAGTTTAGTCTGGCAAACGGAGAAAAGGCTAAAGACGACCAAGTTAAAATGGTTTATATAATTTGTTTGAGAACCATTTATCACAAAAATTGTTATGGAAGAGGGGTTAAGGTGCTTGTTAAGTACTTGGTCCAAAGTGACACTTTGAGATTATGGTTTGCCTGGGCAAAGGTTGATGCGTGGATGACGTTAGTAGACGGATGGACGGGGCATAAATTGTGATATGGAAATAATATTCAAAATGACAATTTGAGATTATGGTTTTGGTTGGGCAAAGGTTGATGCGTGGATGACGTCAATAGACGGAGATCACATGAAGACGGACGGGGGCATTAATTGTGATATGGGTGTGAAATTTACTTAGTGAGATATTTAGTAAAATTTTTAATAGAATTTTTGAGATTTTTAGGATTACTTAAAATAGACACTTGTCAAACGAACCTTTAGGGGTGCTTTGGCAACTAAATAAAAAATCAATTTTTAATTTTTTACTTATTTTGAATCACATCACTTCTCACATTTTTTATTTATAAAAAGACAAAATAAATTAAAAAAAATTAAAAAAATCAACTTTTTATCAGCTTTCCAAAACACCACTTAGACTTGGTTTGGGATACATTAAATAATACAAAAATTCAAAAAGTCACTATCTTATTTAAATCACATCATCTTATATCAGACCCAACCTATATAAACCAATAAATTAAAAAATATATTTTTTTGAAACATCCCAAACCAATAGTCCAAAGTCAAAATCTCCATAGAGACTGACGCGTCGAAGATAGGAGATGGGATTGAAAAACACGTGATACTCCATGACTTTTTTTTCTTTTTTTGTCTTTTTTTGTAATATACCCAAACTTTTTTTATATTTTTCAAAAAGGATAAATTACACTAACACTACTAAAATTTCTAATACATATATTTCTTTATATTTAAAAAATTACATTTATCCTTTATCAAATTAGAATAATATATTTATCTTTTAATCTTTATACATATAAAATAATACAAAGATTTTGTTTATATCATTCTAAGGAAAATAACAATTATCTTTTTTAGTTTAATTCACATAAAAAATTGAGTTTTTCATTTTTTTATTTTACTAAATTTTTTAATATTTTAAGTAATTTTTTTATTTTTATTTTTTAGATACACCTAATCTAAATATACTTAAAAAGTATAATATTTTTTGATTTTTTAAATTCACCAAATACAAAAAAATATAAAAATTCAATACATATTCTTATTTTATTGTATTTAATGGATTTTTTAATAGTTTTTTGTACAAATTTTATATTTTTTAAATATATCTAGACTAAATTGATCTAATGTAGGTATAATGGTGGAAACAAAAATGAAAAATTATTCATATATAAAAATTTATACACAAAAATATCATAAAAATATTATGATAGGGATATTGTTGTAAATATAAATCATGTTTATGGGTATTTTGTTTTAAAGTGAAAGATCAACATTAACCTATATCATTGTATTTGAAAAATTTTATATAAAATTTATGTTTATATATTATCACCTAATAAGAATATGTTCAGATAAACTTTAATGATGAAAAATTATAAAATGTAGCCATAATGATAACGAGAAGAAATGGTAAAAAAAATGACAAGATAGTTATTCAGATATCTTAGTATAATTTGCCCTTCTTTTAATTTGTCCAAATTTCTTTATATTTTTCAAAAATAAAAATAAAAGGCTAAGAACAAAGAACAAAAAACAAAAAGCACAAACACACGATGGGAAGTCTTTCCACAGTAGTGGACTTTGCAGAGAGAGAGAGAGAGAGAGAGAGAGATTTCCTTGTGTTGAAGTAATAGAGAGAAAATGATAGAAAATTAGAGAGCAGTGAGGAATTCTACACTTCTCTTATATCTAATCTTCTTCGCTTCCACTCCACTAATACACACCCACACACACACATAGAGAAAGAGGACAAAGCCCCAAGAATTTTGATACCATACTACATGGACTCCAAGTCTCTGCATTTCATAACCCACCAATCATTCTTCTCGGCCGTCCGATCGGGCGACCTCGAATCGCTGAAGCGACTCATCGAGGATGAAGGGTCTGATCATCCATCTCTCATGGCTCTGCAGAACGATTCAGGCGAGACAGCTCTGTACATCGCTGCCGAGAACAACTTTCAAGAGATGTTCAGTTATTTGCTCAAATTCTGCGATCTACAGATCGCCATGATCAGGTCCAAGTCCGATTTTCACCCTTTTCATGTCGCCGCTAAGCGCGGTCACTTGGGTCAGTATTCTTCTTTGTTTGATTTTGATTTTGATTTGCATCTTTTGAGCTTTGAATCATTGAGTTTTCACTGTTTATGCATATGGGTTTTGTATTAGGTTTTCAATTGGCATCTTTTAATTTTTTTCAAGAGTTTTCACTGTATATATGCATATGGGTTTTGTATTGCGTTTTCAATTTCAAGAGTTACAATCGTAAATTAGGTCGATTAATTTTACCCTTTTTATGTTTGCTTTTGTTTTCAGCAAATTTTTCGCCCTTTTTTTCGTTAGTGTTTTTAAATTTTTCATTATTTTTTGTTTTCAATTTCAAATGTTACAAATCCGAATTAGTTAGTGTAATGTTTGGTTTAAAGAATCTGTTTTTTCACCACTTTTTCATGAACTTTTTTTTTTAATTTTAAATTTCATTATTATCATTTTTATTTTTTTGTGTTTTTCAGAAAACAGATTATGTAAACGGAGTCAAATAGAGTGGTATCATAATAAGTGAACTTATTGTCTAATAGGTCCTATAGGAAATTTTGTCATAAAAAAAGTTCTAATTGTAAGTTTTAGCGACAATTTATAAAAGTCATGACAAAAAAAGTCACTAATTATTAATTTTTAACGACGTATGTAAAACATTGTCACAAAAAAAATTATTTTTAGCAACAAGACTTATTTTTAACAGGACTTGATGAGAACTAAGTCTAACTATTATGACCTATTGGTAGTTTATCCTTTTTATTTTAATTTTTTTGTCAATAAGTATGAGATAAGTTTACCAATATTAAAAGAACTGCGCCAAGTTGGATATTCCAAGGCAATACATTATACATACCCACAATCATGCAATTATAAGCCGGAAAATCACAACCACCGATAACACCATCAACCGATAGGAAGTCGAATAAGTTCAATTGTCAAAGTCCAACATTACATAGGCACAAGCATACAATAAACCTAAAAATCACAAAAACCATGACATTGTCCACCCTACTCAAGACCCGAAAATCAAGGTAAAATGATTGTCAACCGGATGTCACTGAAGCACATGAGTATCAACAATTGAATTTTCACATATTTTCTATTTCAAATGATTTTATTCATATCTTGTGTTCGTGAGAGCTAGCTTTGATCTCATCTTCAAATAATTTCTCCAATTATATTGGCCCCAAATGTGGCCCATAAAGTTTTCAGTAGCAACCAGTGTTATTTAGCACAATTTGAGTATAATTTGAAGCACCACATGGATCGGGCATCTCTTAATGTCTGAGCAAAATAAAATTTGGGAAGTGTGATGAGCAACAGTTACCTACAAAACCCAATAGTTGGTTTGGGAAAATATAAGAAAGTTATCATATGTGTGAGGCTAAGCAAGTTATACACCCAGTGTAAATGAATCTTGTGGCAATATGAATGTCTGTGCATATATTTTTTGTAGGCATGCATATCATGTGAGTGGTATTCTAGTTCATTACCTAAGGGCAGACAGACCTGTTCTGGTTTTAAAAGAATTGATTTTTACTTATTTTTAATTTATTTTCACTAGCCTTTAATAATGCAGAATCTGTAAATTTTATTTTAAAAAAAAAGCTTTATAATACTATTGTTATGTATCTCAATCAGCATAAGATCCATAGGTTTAAACAATGATGAAGAAGAAATTAGAAAGTGTTGTAAACATTGAAATTTGTGCATATAATGACTGCTGGTTCACCTTTTTGTTATTGTTTTCATGGACTTTCGGCTTATTATGGCATTTACCTTCATTTTTTTTTTTTTGTAGGGATTGTGAAGGAACTTCTGGGCATGTGGCCTGAACTTTGTAGGGTATGTGACTCCTCAAACACTAGCCCCCTCTATTCAGCTGCTGTGCAGGATCACTTGGATGTAGTGAATGCTATATTAGATGCAGATGCCAGCTCAATGCGGATAGTGAGGAAAAATGGGAAAACTGCATTACACACAGCTGCAAGATATGGCCTTCTTCAAATTGTAGAAGCACTTATAAGCAGAGATGCGGGAATTCTGTGTGTCAAAGATAAGAAAGGCCAAACAGCACTCCATATGGCTGTTAAGGGTCAGGATACTTCGGTAGTTGAGGATTTATTGCTTGCTGATCACTCGATACTGAATGAACGTGATAAGAAGGGTAATACAGCTGTCCACGTAGCCACAAGGAAATGCCGCCCACAGGTATTTTTTTAAGATGGAATTGCGTAGTTTATTGTGAAATTTTCATTTGTCATAAATTAATTACATGAATTTTTGTTGTTATTGCACGAGTCCACATTGTTTCCTAAGGAGTTACCCCGTCCCAGCCTCCCCCCTGCCAACCCATGGTTTTGATTGTCTTCGGAAAGATAATGAAAATAAGGTTTAATGTGTTGTAGACTGAAGATAGTTCATTTGATTATAAGTTAGTGACAACATGGTTTGCTCAAATTGAATGGAACTGAATATCTTTCTTATTGGAGCATCTGTTGATTAGTATTAAACTTTTCTCCAACAAAGTGTGATTTTTGTCTACTTCATTCTATGGGTGATACCAACATTTCTATATTTTGACTTCAATAATCATAGGGCCCTTAATAAGTGATTCCATTGCACTAGAGACCATGGCCTTGTATCCAACTTCAGTTCTAGTTTAGATGGCTTCCTAGTTCTTCATGTCCTGAGGTTAATGTGCAATCAAGGTTTTAAAAAGCAGTTGCGGTCGCCGTAACCGTGGCGGTGACATAGTTGCGGTTGCGGGGTGTAAAGGCCGTAGCGTAACGGTTGCGGTAACCGGAACCGTGAATTTTTTTATTTTTCACACAATCTGGAAAAAAACTTTCCGATATGTATATTTTTTTCCACGATCATATTTATTGGGTCTAAAATAAATATTGATCAATTTTTGTAAATTTTTAAGTATAATCCAATATATTTCATATTTGTAAATCACTATAAATTGAGTTTTTTATATTTTATTTTAATAATTAATGACTTTATATTATACAAAAAATCAATCACTAACTATTATATATAAGATAAACAATGACAAAAGTAAGAGAATGAATAAGAGCCTAAATATATATATATATATATACATACATATTTTAACCAAGCCAAATAGATAATGACCACACTTATTATTATTATTATTATTATTATTATTATTATTATTATTATTATTATCATCATCAAACAACATATAGATAGACACAAACAAAATGGTTGAGTGATAGCAGCTGAATAGAATAGCATAGGTCTTACAGCTTCAATGAATCAATAACATGTTCTTCATCTTCCCTCACCTCTCTTTCTATCTCTTGCTCCTCCATCTTCTCTCTTTATCTTCCCTCTTCTCTCTATCCTCTTCTCTCATTTTTAGCTTTTTTTGTGTGTTTTTTTCGAAAGTAGTTCAGAACCATTACAGAACGGTACGTAACAGGCCGTTACGGCTGTTATGGCACTATTACGACCCGCTACGGCGGCCGCTACGGCCAACACACCTGTAAAACTCAATCACACTGCAAAAACGGCCGTAACAGGTGGCAGTAACCACCACAACCGTTACGTAACGGCGTTACGTAACGGTTGCGGCCGCTTTTTAAAACCTTGTGTGCAATAGCCTCTCAAGAGCTCAGTCCTGTCATGGATCATACCCAAATTGACTAAGATTTCTGCAACAAATTGTGTGTAGATAGAATGCCTCTCCCAGAACAACCGACCACAAAAATCATCACCTTCTCCAAGTAATCCATCTCCTAGTCTTGAGGATTCCTTTTCAAACCCCCATTCCCAAAAAAAAAATATCACTACCCAATACCAATGTCCCGAACATAGTATGATATCAAAGTTTCTTTGTTAGCAGTGATGAGAAAAATGACAGGAAAAGCTCTCTCTAGTATGTCATCTTCACTTGTGGTGTCAAAACTTCATTTTATCCCTGCTTCCCACCTTGGCGTTGGCATATTCCAGTAAATCCTCCAAACAAGTTGAATGCCCTTCCATAGCCCTCTCCCGTGAGACGTGGTTACCCATTGAACTCCAGTCATCCTAAGCCGTGTTTTTAAAGGCTCAAGGCGCACTAAGGCGCTGAAGGTCTCTCGGGGCCTAGGCGCAAGGCGAGGCGCGGGCTTTATTGAAGTAAGGCGCACAGTCTTAGTAAAAAATAGAAAAATTAACATAGACTAATCATTCATAGTACTAAGACAATTTTTTTAAAATAAAAAGTAATCAAGATTCAAGACAAAATATAGAATAATTCTCAAAGCCATAAAGTACATATTACATAACATTTCAAACATCCAAAAACATAAACATAAACACTAAACATCCAAAACATAAATATCCAACAAATACTAATATATGTCTTAACACTTAAAAACATCAACATCAAAAGAAAAGGTAGGTTAGGTCGGTCAATCAATCATCATCCTCAACATCAATGGCAAGCAAACTATCATCTTCTTCTCCATCAGTTGATTTGTATCCCTCAACATCTTCCTCCTCTGTGTCATCTGAGCCTGCTTCCTCTTCATCTATTAATTGAAGTGGAGTTAATCTTGATGATTTAGCTATCCTCGGTTGTGTCTTTGAGCGTGAACTTGTTGCTCTACTTGCATGGCTACTTTCTTCTACTCCAGAAGCTCTAGCAACAGTGGCCCACGTCAAGCTATCATCATTATCAAACACAAGCTCATTATCTTCATCTAATTCTCCATCCATCCTCCCAAGCAACCACTCATTGCTTTCATCAATATTTTGCAAAGATATGGGATCAAGAGTGTTGCACATGTCATACCTAAATCTCAATGTTCTATTGTATTTGACATACACTAAATCATTGAGACGTTGTTCCAATCTATTTCTTTTCTTGCTATGAAGCTGCAAGTATTAAAAAGATATTAAATTCTATATAATGAGAATAAAAAATATTTGAATTGAACAAAAAATTAGTTAGAATGTTAAATACTCACATGTTCGAATACACTCCAATTTCGTTCACAACCCGATGAACTACATGTTAGGCTAAGGACTTTTATGGCAAAAGTTTGCAAGTTTGGAGTATAAGAACCATATGATGCCCACCAATCAGCTGCGATAATCCACTAGTTAGAAATAACTGTTACTAAGTATTGAGTTTTACTAAAAGTATTACTAAAAATACACTCTGAGAGTCCATAATATATTACCTGGTGCTCTTGTATTTCTTTGCCTAATCGCAACAGACTTGCCAAAAAGACTCTCAGCCTTCATATAAATACTCATCTCATTAGTGATCAAATCTTGAACAGTGACATCCGGGACCAACCTTTGCATGCATTCATAAAACCCATTCATCACTTTATGATCTCTTTGCACCTCTAACGCTTTTGGGTAAAAGAATTCTGGGTTAAGAAAATGCACAGCTACATGTAAAGGCCGATGCAATTGGACATCCCATCTTTTGTCGATGATTTCGAAGATTTCATTATACTTCTCTTCTTTATGATCAAATGAACTTGCAATGCATTCTTTTGCCCTATCCATTGCCTCGTAAATGTATCCCATGGGAGGTTTCTTCTCGGTATCAACCAATCTAAGCACTTTGACAAGAGGACCCGAGACCTTAAGGGCAAACACAACAGTATTCCAAAATGAAGGCATCAACAAAGTTTGTACCATTCTTTTACCTTGTGGCTCCTTTGCCCATTTGCTTAAGGTCCAGTCTTCGGAGGTCACCATCTTTCTCAAATTGTTTTTTGGTTGATACATTCTAGACAAAGTCAAAAAGGAGGTTGCAAATCTAGTTTTTGCAGGCTTGATCAAATTCTTCAAATTTGTATAGCGCCTCATCATGTTTAGCATCGTAGGCCGATTGTAAATGTAGTCATGTACTGCAATACCCCTTTCAAATGTCTTTTTCAGTCTAGGTATCTTGAAAATGTCTTCTAACATCAAGTCCAAACAATGAGCAGCACATGGTGTCCAATACAAGTGTTCATACTTAGCTTCCAAAAACCTCCCTATAATGTAACAATAACAAAGAATTATTATTTTCAAGTTTTTAAATTTTAAATACAAAACAAACTATGAGTAAACAATTTTGATGTAAGGAATGAGGAAATATTTTTACCCGCCAACACATTAACTGCAGCACTATCAGTGATAACTTGCACCACATTCTCTTTTCCAACTTTCTCCACAAACTTGTCTAGTAATTCAAATAGCTTTTGTCCATCCTTTGAATAGCTAGAAGCATCAACCGACTCAACAAACATGGTTCCTCTTGGACAATTAACTAAAGTTAATTAATGTCCTTCCTCTCT
Organism: Camellia japonica; assembly: GCA_030407325.1. NCBI lineage: Eukaryota > Viridiplantae > Streptophyta > Magnoliopsida > Ericales > Theaceae > Camellia > Camellia japonica. Next base: position 99,484,140 of record JAPPVO010000007.1, read on the forward strand.
TATCAGTCCAACCATCAGCCATTATTGAACACCCGTATTTTGCACAATCCTCTTTATGATACTTCATCAAATCTTCAGTATGTTTCACTTCTTTTTTGAGTTGGGTAACCCGCACTTCATGGTAAGTCGGTGGCTTCATACCAGGACCATATTGGCCAATGGCTTCAATCATTGGTCCAAAACTCTCATAATTTACTGCATTAAAAGGGATACCAGCATCATACATCCACATTGCAAATCTTTGCAGTGCCCGAGCTCTCATTTCTTTTTTGTGAGGGTCATTTGCATCAAGTTTGGTTTGTTTCCCTTTTACTTGGTCTCTTCGATTTTTCACCACTGATTCAGGATTGGGTGTGAAGTAAACATCCATAGGCTCTTTTCTCTTTGGCATTTTTTATTTTGATTTGGACTTGGATTTGGATGAACCTTGGCTACTACTTGTCAACTTGCGGTGTTGATTGACATTGATCTCAACGACATCATCATCTTCATCTTCATCTTCATCTTCCATGTCCATGTCATTGAAATCAGGCAACATGTTCATTTCTTCTTTTTGTGTCTTTTTTTTTTACATGAACTCTCTAATCTCTTCTCTTACATGAGAAGGACACTTCGGGCAAGCAGTGACATTCTTATAACCTCCCGCAAGGTGTTGTTTCACCCGATAAACACCTCCATTTGATACTTTACCACAAAAATTACACTCGAACTTGTTTAAATTATTCTCCTCTACCAAATGGGCATATTGCCACACCGGATCTTTTCTATTACTTTCCGATGATGTCATTTTCTACACAACAAATTTAATAAATGGAAAATAATTTCAGTGTAATGTAAGTGTGATTAATTGTGTAATGTAATGGAAAATTAATTAATACAATGTAATGCAATTGTGTAATGCATAGTGTATTAATTAATTGTGTAATATAATGGAAAATTAATTAATATAATGAAGACTGATCAGAGCAGATGTGTAATTACAATGAAGACTAATACAATTAATTAATTAATTGTGTGATGTAATGGAAAATTAAAATTAATTAATGTAATGTAATGGAAAATTAATTAATTAATACAATAGAAAATTAATGGAAAATATTTATTTTGTATTTATAATGGAAAATATTTAATTAATTAATTTTGTATTTAATTAATGGAAATTAATTAATTAATGAAGACTGATCAGAGCAGATGTGTAATTACAATGAAGATAATACAATTAATTAATTAATACAAAGAAGACTAATACTCCCTCCGTCCCAAAATATTAGTCCCTTATTCCATTTTTCATTGTCCCAAAATATTAGTCCCTCTTTAAAAATCAAGTACAAAAATAATATAAATTTCCTATTTTGCCCTTCTTTTAAATTAATAAACAATATAAAAAGTACAATTATGACATTGATATTCCCAAAAAATGTACTATCAAAAGGATAATTTTGGAAAATCAACTTTTTTCAAATGCAATAATTGTACTACCAAAAAAAGTTGGATTCCCCAAAAGGGACCATTATTTTGGGACGGAGGGAGTACAATTAATTAATTAATTAATTGTGTAATGTAATGGAAAATTAAAATTAATTAATGTAATGTAATGGAAAATTAATTAATTAATACAATGGAAAATTAATGAAAAATATTTTTTTTGTATTTATTTAAAAAAATATTTATTTTGTTAAAATATTTAATTGACAAAGGCATAAATATTTTGTATTTATTTTTTTTGTTTTAACAGAGACTCAAAAAAGGCATAAACAATTGAGCAAAAAAAAAAAAAAAAGGGCAGAGCAGAAGAGACGACACAGTCCAAGTCGAAGAAGAGAAAAGAAGGAGGAGAGAAGAAGGAGAAAGGAGAAAAATAAAAATAAAATGAAGACACAATCCAGACGATCGAAGTCGAAGGAGGGCGAGAGAGAGACGATCGAAGTCGAAGAAGGCAGAAGGGGAGAGAGAGAGTGTAGAGCACCTGGAAGTTGAAGTCGAAGTCGAAGAAGGAACCCAGTCCAAGTCGAAGTCGAATCGAAGTCCAGAGATGGAGTGCCGAAGAGACGACACAGATTTAGGGCTTCGTTTCAGTCGTATGGGGTTTGTAGTGTATATAAGTTGTAATCCTCTGTGGTTGAGTCATTCCGAACACACACCATAGCCGTTAGATCAAAGATTAGGGCGTAAACATCAGTCGCGCCTAGGCGCGAGCCTTGCGCCTCCCTCGCCTGCTTCCAGTCACGCCTAAGGCGCGCGACTTCTTCAACGCGCCTCGCCTGGGAGCAGTTCAGGCGCACAGGTTGAGCCTCGCTGCGCCTTGCGCCTAGGGGCACGCCTAAGCGCGCTTTTGACAACACTGATCCTAGGAGCTCCCATAGTAATTTGATACTTTAGTAAGAGGTCTCACTGTGAGATGAGTGGTATGGCCATGCAATCTTTGTTGTTAAGTGAAGGGTTTAGAGGTGAACTCCTTGTCAACCTACTCAAATGTAATAGGAAGGCTTGTGATTCAGCTAGAGTTCTTGAAAGGGTTGATCCATTATATAATAGAACCAAGGTTTTAAATAACGGTGATGGTTACCATAACGGTAATGGTAGCATTGATGTGGTTGCGGGGTGTAACAGTCACAGCATAACTGTTACCCAAAGAGCAACCCAAGAGGGGGGTTGAATTGTGTTTCTAAAAAAATTGCTAAATTAAATTATTAACCCAAATAATAAATAAATGAAAATATGAAGCAATAAAGATGAGAGTAATAAATTAAAATTTAATCCAAATGAGAAATAAATAAAAATATGAAGCAATATAAATGAGATTAATACAAATAAATTAAGCGAAAGGGAAAAGAGAGCAAACACAGAATTTATAGTGGTTTGGCTCAAACCAAGCCTACGTCTGCTTCTCAAGATCCTCCTTGAGATTTCTTTACTATTCGTCAAATTGTAGTTACACTCCTTGCTTCATAGGTGCTAGTGAACCTTAACAATTGATCTATTCCGATCACTTTAACCAACTAATTTTGAATCCGGTGCTAGTCACATCTATTTTATCTCAAAAATCACTCAAAAAAATATCACTTTCTTTTACAAGAAAAGGAATAAGGTATAGAAAATCCTTTTACAATAAAAGCTCAATTTTTCAATAATTTTTCTCGCAAAGAATATTACACAATGAAGTACACAATATAGAGGGCTTTTGAATATCACAAATATATCACTTCTTTTTCGCTCTTCTTCTCTTATGTTATTCTTTCTTCAACCAGAGTACATCTTATATATTCCTCAAAAATATATCCGTTGGAGACAGATGCTCCACGCAGAAGGAAAATTTACGAAAGAAAATCTACAATCTCAAAGATTTGAGCACACTCCAACAAATTGGTCAAAATAAGCTTACCACATCAAGGGAAATTGGCACTAATCAAAAAAACAAGGAAAAGAAAGCAATGATTTGCCATAAGACACTCACCACGTGGGTATGTCTTTGCAAAAACACATGCCAACATACATACATGCAACATGATACATTCAATGCGATGCAAACATAATCAATAAAAATAAATAAAAAAAATTCACATGTTTAATTCTTAATTTTGTGTCAAGGAGAAATATAAAAAACACAACATTAAATATATTTTAATCGTAAAAATCAAATCATAAGATTAACAATAACGGTGTGTTCTGATCTGATCTTTTGTATGCTGATGATGCTCTGATCTTTTGTGGGGCTTCTCCAGAGCAGTTGGGTTATTTGCAGCATGTTCTGTTGTGTTTTGAGGCAGTTTCAGGTTTGAAGGTGAATTTGGCTAAGTCTGAATTGATTCCGGTTGGGGATGTGGCTCAGATTTCCACGTTGGCAGCTATTTTGGGTTGTCAGGTGTCTTCTTTGCCGATGTCTTCTTTGGGTTTACCTTTGGGGGCCTCTTTTAAGGCTAAGTACGTGTGGGATGGGATTATTGAAAGAGTTTAGTGATGTTTGGCAGGTTGGAAAAGGTAGTATTTATTTAAGGGTGGGAGGTTAACTTTGGTAAAAAATGTGGCTTCTTATTTTGGGGAGGTTGGGGATGGGGGTGGAGTGGTTTGGGATCTTACTGTACGTCGTTAGGTTCAGGATTGGGAGCTTAGGCAAATGGTGGATTTGTTGGTTTTTCTTTATGGGGTGCCAGCTGTGGAAATGGGAGATGATATCTTGGTCTAGGGAGGGCTAGGAAAGAAAGGCGTTTTGTCGGTTTCTTCTTTTTATTGGGGTTTATGTGGTGTTATGGAGGGGGAGTTCCCTTGGCTGTGGATTTGGGTCACAGGTGTTCCTTCAAAGGTGACTTTCTTTGTGTGGTCTGCGGCTTTTGATAGTATCCTCAAAATTGATAATTTGGTTCGCCGGGGGCATTTCTTGGTCTACGTTACATGGACTCTTTGGAATTTCAGAGGTACCCGTGTTGACACAACATGACACGACATGGGTGCGGGTACGAGATACGGCTCTTTGCGGATGGATATGGCAGAAGAAATGAAAGAGGAGAGAGCAAGAAAAGAACCTGGTCGCCGAATTGGATCTCATCTTCTTCACTCGACTTCAATCTCATCTTCTTCGCTCGATGCTCTTCCCTCAATTTCTCTCATCGATCTGTTCTCTCTCTCTCTCTCTAATCGATAACAAAAAAATCATATATGATATAGAATAAGTCCAATATAATATAAATTATTTATATTATAAAATAATTATATACATAAATTATTATTTTATTTATTATATATAAAATAAATCATCTATTTTCAACAATACATATATAATATAAATTATTTACGGCTAAAATAATTTTTATATTTTATATTTTAGTGGGATCCCATTCAAAAATACATAATATTTTAGTGGGATGACTAAAAAATATATAATATTTTTTTGACATATCCATATTTAGCCGTATTCACGTGTATGTCTAATTTTTGGATACTTTTTAGACGTACCCGCATATCCCTCATTTAGAGGTTTGTCGAGTCTGATCTCTAGATATATACCCATACCTGACATTCGTACCCAAGTCCATATAGCGTAGGTCTTGGTTAATTGGTGTTGTAAGTGCTGTGTTGCTTCGGAATCGGTGGATCATTTGCTTGTTCAATGTCCAATGGCTTCTCACTTGTGGGCCCTTATTTTTTCTACTTTTGGGGTGCAGTGGATTCAACCGAAGGGTGTGTTGGAGGTCTTTTGGAGTTGGGTAGGGAAGAGATGTCGGAAGGCTTGGGCTTTGGCTCCATTGTGTTTAATGTGGCTAATTTAGTTGGAGAGGTATCGTCAGATTTTCTAGGAGGTTGTTTGTTTGTTCGGTGTCTTGGTTGGAAACGAGGTTCCTCCATGTTTTGTGTGGATGGGTGTCCAGTCAAATGGATTTAAACTTGTTTACCTTTTTGGATTTTTTAGATGATGTGATTGGGTGACGTCGTTTAGTTTTGTTTTGTTCTTGTTAGCTTTGTTTCATCTTCCTCTCGTGGGTGATGCTTCTGTATTCTTTTGCATTTTCTTGATGCTTTAGTTTCTAATATATTTCTTATTTGTCAAATAATAATAATAATAATAATAATAATAATAAGATTAACAATAACGGTGGCAGCAATCGGAACCATGTATTTTGTAATTCTTCACACAATTTTAGGAAAACATACCAATACATATGTTATTTTAGAATCACATTTAGTGAGGTTCAAAATAATTTTTAGTATTTTTGTTTAGTTTTAAAACATGATCTAATATATATACTAATTTTTATATTAGTTTTAAGTCGTAGAGAATTTTACTAGTGTTGGATTTATTTTTCTTTGCTTTACTAATTATACCTTATGGATAACTTCCAATTTGTTAAGGGAAAAAAAAAATGAAGTATATTTAATATTAAAAATAATAGTTTCATAAACAAAAGTTCAAAATACAAAATGTTAACATAATAATGTAAAAGTACATAATATGAAATTTAAATTTTGTTCAATAAATTTAACGTAAAAAAAATAGATATAAGTTAATATTCAAATATAATTAAGTGAAAAAGAAAACATACCAATATTCATCAATTGTTCAATATTTCTTCTACTCCTTTCAGTATGAAAGAAAACTCTGATGAAAAGGGTAGTTTTGTTATTTCTGACGAAATTCATGATTTGGCCAAGATGAATTGATGCATATATATTGGACACATGGCCTTTTATGTGCCGATGACTCTTTGTTCTCTTAAAAGAAAAAAAAAAATCCAATATAAGTACATCCTCCATGATAAATGCAAACAATATATTTGTATTTCCTTTCTGTAAATATTGTAAGGTTGATTCCCTTGCTGATGCTTTTTGTTCGGCAATTCTGATAATCTACCTCTTTGTTTCAGATAGTTAGCTTTTTGTTGACCTATAAATCTGTCGAAGTCAATGCGATTAATAGTCAGCATGAAACTGCTATGGATTTAGCAGATAAGCTCCAATACGGAGAATCTGCACTGGCAATTAAGGAAGCCCTAGAAGAAGTTGGTGCTAAGCATGCAAGGCATGTCGGCAAAATGGATGAAGCGATGGAACTCAAAAGGGCTGTGAGCGATATAAAGCACGAGGTGCACTCACAATTCTTGCAAAATGAAAAAACCAACAGGCGAGTTTTCGGTATTGCCAAAGAACTCAAGAAAATTCACAGGGAAGCTGTCCAGAACACCATTAATTCTGTCACGGTTGTCGCCGTTCTATTCGCCTCCATAGCTTTCTTGGCAATATTCAATTTACCCGGCCAATATCTAAAGGTTGGACCTGAAGCCGGAAAAGCTCAGATAGCCGACACCATTGCATTCCGGATATTCTGCCTCTTGAATGCTACATCCCTTTTCGTATCTTTAGCTGTTGTCGTGGTTCAGATAACTTTGGTTGCTTGGGACACAAGCGCTCAGAAACGGATTGTTTCAATAATCAACAAGCTCATGTGGGGTGCCTGCATCAGCACTTGCGGGGCGTTTCTGTCAATTGCTTTTGTGGTTGTAGGAAAGCAAACCTCATGGATGGCTATCACTATTACTTCAATAGGAGCACCAATTCTTGTGGGAACTCTTGTTGGCTTGTGTTATTTTGTTTTCCGGCAACATTTTGGGTTTTTTGGCAACGATTCTCAGAGACGCATCAGAAGGGCCAGCGGGAGCAAATCTTTTTCATGGACTTATTCTGCTAATATTTCTGATTATGATGACTATAACTCCGACCATGAGAAGATGATATATGCTCTGTGACATTTGATATGGAGTACCAAAAAATGATGATTTTATCATGGTAGCAATTTGGTCTTGTATAACTGTGGTGGTTCACTAGGGTTTCAGCTCTGTCAATGGGCTTTGAAGGTTGTGGACGGGAGGTTTTGTTTGGTTTGGTTTGGTTTGGTTTAATCTTTTCAATGGGCACTAATGAAAAGAGTTGTAGATTTTGTATATGCATATATTAATATTTAGCCTGTTCAGGTTTAATAAATGTTTTGTGAGTTCTTGGCATTGTTTGAGACTTGTGATCAAATTGAGTTGCTTAGAAAGAGATGAAATGTCCCTCTTCAATTCTGGAATGTTGCATGTATGGGTAAGTATGTTAGGTATATAATCCATAACGCAAGGAAATTCTATGGTATGCAACCTATCATAAATTAGTGTTGTTTTATCATAAAATTTTATAACATCAATTACAAAATGCGTAATTTCGTCACAAAGTGACGGAACCAAAAAATGTTGTAATTACGTTATAAATTTTTGTTACATGAATCGTAATTTTGGACATTTTTTATGTTAATTTGTGACAAGATTGAGTATTTTGTGATTGATATTACGAAATTTTATGGTAAAGTTATACCAATTGTGTATCATAGGATTTCCCTATAATCCAATAGATGATTTTGTTAAATGTGGATTTGATAGAAGTTAAGAAGAGTTTAAGATTTAAAGTCTTTTTTTTTTCTTTTTCTTTTTCTTTTTGAGAAAAAGGTAAATTACAATGACTTTCTTTAAGATTTGAACAAAATACAATAAATTTTATAGTTTTGACATAATTATATTTAGTTTCATTAAGACTTTAATTTATGTTTCATCAATAATTTGTTAATTATGTCATATCTTTTACATTTAAATATATATTTTGCTTTATTTGACACTATCTAAATTAATTTTGATTATTTAAAAAAATTAATATAATTATATTAAAATTATGAAACTTGTTAAGAAATTAGTGTAATTTATTTCCCCAAAAATAAAAATAAAAATAAGTAAATAAATAAATTGAAGGAACTATTGCCCCAGCAGGACATGGGTCGCAAGGGATTGGGGTGCATGTTGGGTCCAAGGTACAGACATTCTATGAGCGTTGTACGGGGGCGAAATATCCGTTGCTCTCCGTACGCCTTGAACGTCAAGCTTCCGTCAACGGCGTCTGTCTCTGCAACACGAAAATGGTGAGCTGCCCGGCGGCGGTGTGCCGGAAAAACCCTCCGACGCTCAAGTCAGTTCACTGAGGAAGAAGATAATGAGAAGAGAGAGTCCGTGCTTGTGAGAATGAGTTCGCATACCTGTAACCTTCGTCTTCCGCCTCCATTTCTAGGCTGGCCATGGAACCTCAAGGTCGTGCGCGCACCACCTCTGTTGTCCTTCCCTGGACAGATGGCAGTACGCGCCTCTCACCACCTTACGCGTGTAAAGGTTTTGTCCTTTCTCCAACGCACGCTGAACTTCCTAACGGTATTGAGGCGTTCGTGGAGCAGTTGTCCTTTCCTTCACACCATTGGCCCAGGTGGCACCCTTGACCGTGGTATCACGACCGGCCTTACATTTGTGGAAAATTGCCATCACATCCACTTAACCGTGCTACGTGCCACCAACCTGCGACTCAGGACTAGATGAAAACTTGACCACCGAGACCGAACTATTATTGGCCGGTTCCAACGACCAACCGGTTGGGAGGCATGCCGGCCTCCAACCGTTCTTCTTCCGATCTCGGTCACGTGAAGCCGCCCTCATTGACTGATCGGTCCGGGGTGTAACAGCCCTGCTCGCAACCACGGTGTAGCTCAACGCTTAGCTCGGTCAGCTCGCTGGCCTGAGCTTTTTTGCAGAGTATAACTCGCAGCTCGACTGACCAGTAGACGCCTGTCCGGTCAATTCTTCCGACCACGCAAGTCATTCTGCCGACCACGCTACCAGCCAAATTGGCACAGCGCCGTGCAATCCGTCAACTTAGCTCGGCCGTACTACTCGGTGCGAATCTCCCCTCTCAAGCGTACATGGGACTTATTTCATCCTATGGAGATGATTTGAACCGTTTATCATGTAAAATATGTTAAACGATTAAGAGAAGTTATTGGTTGGTTAGAATATTACTCCACATTAATTATTGAGGGACAAGTGTCTCATTATCTCTTAAAAATAGACAGAAAGGTGGTGAGTCCCACTAATTCAACCAATAATAATCAAGTTTGAGCACCACATCAATTTGCCTCAAGAGCAAACAATAATTTTCCACCGATTAATTATGTAAAAAAATTAAATTGATTGGACATTAACGATTACATTTATTTTAGGGGTACTTACCAATTAGTCCTATTAACTAGACTTATTTACCTACAGGTCCTAACTAATAAATTTAATACTATAAAAATAAGAGAGTGAAATTTATCACTAAAAATTTATTCATAAAAACAAAGAGACTGATAAATTTATCACTATAAATTTATTCATAAAAATAAAAGACTGATAAATTTATCTTTATCACTTAATAAATTTATCAATAGGACTTAATGGGTAATAAGTCTCCAAAGTAGGACCTATTGGGTAATAAGTCTCCAAAGTCGGACCTATTGGTAGTTTACCCTTTATTTTACATGATTCAATCACATTTTCAAATTGGACAAGCAATGTGATTTTAAGAATAAATTTTTTTTAAACAAATGTTATCCAATCAAATGTCTATTGATATTCAGGACTAGTTTGGCATGTTTAAAAAAAGTTAAAAAATTAAAAAGTTATTATCCTATTTAAGTCACATCATCTTATTTAAGTCACATCACCTCTCTAACACATCATTTCAAACTTAACCCAAACCCAACTCATATTTCATAAAAAGTCAAAAAGAACACTTATTTAGATCATCTCAAACATTAACTTAATTTTTTACGTAAATAACATTGTCAACGGAATCTACAAAATAGACTATTCAAATAATTTTAATGTGCCCAGAATGTACCAAACACCCAACCCCCCCCCCAAAAAAAATAAAAATAAAAATAAAAATAAATAAATAAAAAGCAGCAAATTGCTTGCACATAATATCTTGTTTTACCGTATTATTTCATTCTTTACCCAAGTTTACATATATTTATTATCGCAGCACGGTGAGAAAATAAAATTATGTACGGTATTACTGGACCCTTTAACTGGAACAAGTCACTAGATTATTGCTTGTTTTGGCAATTCACTAAAATACTCAAAATGTCAAAAAAAAAAAAACGTCGCTATAAAAAAATTAACTCTTCTCTTTCCTCTTCTACATGTCTCTTTATAAAAAATTTAAAAGTGAACTAAAACAATCAATTCTCAAAATAACTTTATGAGTAATTTTACTTACACCACAAAAAGAACTCATTACATTCTTTAATTTTTTGAATGATTTTACTTACATCACTAGTTTATCTATTTACATCCTCTATCTCATCACACCACTAAAAAAAAGAGTGCTGCTATTAGTATTCCATCTACTATTTTGGATCCCTCATTTCTTTGAACCTCCACTTATAAATTTAGTACTCTTAAAATTTATTGTCTCTCTCCAAATAATACGAAAATTATTCTTATAAAAACATTTCACCCATTCAATTGAATGCACACTCCTCACACTCTACACCCCAAAAAAATCTCTCTTCCAAAACCTTTAACAAAACCCACAAGGAAGAAGAGCTAAGTGTGATTATTGTCTTTGCCGCCTCATTCTTTTCTTCAATTTAACCATATGCTCTCTCTCTCTCTCTCTCTCTCTCTCTCTCTCTCTCTCTCATCCTTTTCTTCGGTGATTAATATTCAGTAACTTGTTTCCGAACAAATAATAAATATTCAATTACCAGTTTCCGAACAAATAAACAATGTTCGGTCCTGTGTTCCTGAATTTTGATCATATGTTCAGGAGTTCAGTCCTGAAAAAATGACGAACGTATTTTATTATTTTTGCCATTTTTTTTAAGAAACTTAGCTAAAAACACCATCAAAGTTATGAACCTCCCTGAACTTTCATTGTTGTACTCCTCTCGTCTCATGGAGTTGTGGTTATTGAAAAAGTTTTCACTCATTGTCATTGCCAGAGAAGTGTAGATAATTCAATGGTTGCTACCGTTACAGCCGGAATATTGCCGCCAGAAGGTTTTCAAAGTTTTGAGAGTAGGTAAGTTTTGAAGGTAGGATTTGGAGAAAATGGGTGGATGGTGATGAAGGTATGTACTCTTATAAACCCTAATTCATGATGTAATGGGTGTGTGGATTTAATTGTGAGATAGGGTGTTCCGAAATTAATGATGTTATTTTTAGTAATTTTATTTGAGATTATTATTGTAATAAATAAATAAATAAGCTAAAAATTGAGGGGTCTAAAATAATTCATGGGGTGCTAAAAGCAGCACTCAAAAAAAATGTGATTCTCATTACACCCATTATACTACCAAAACTAACCCTAAACTAAAAACTATTCAAAACCCTTTCAATTTTGTCTCTTACACCGATAGCTTTTGGTAATACAATGTTAAAGAAATTGAATTACTCCAATGTCGTGTTACTAGACAAACTTATTTTTTCCAGCCATTTGTTGTCGTTTGATTGAATGACTTTACTTTACTTTAACAAGAAATTAGTTGGAGCCCATTTGTGAAGTGCATGTTCGGTAATATATTGCTATACAAATTAGATTACTCCAGTGTCATGTTACCGAACTAAAATAAATTTGTCTAATCACCTGTTACTTTACGTGCATTGTAGATTATCTTCATTGTTGTCGCATTAAAGATATTCGTTTCAGTGTAATCAATATCTCTTTTGGTCACACCATACTCTTTGACATGTCAACTAACAATGATATTTCCTTCTCAAATAATCTACCAGCAAATGAGTGCCCTTTAAGATGTTCAGCAGCCGGATGATTATATTTGCATTGCTGTAATGAATAGAAGCATCATCCTTCCAAGCAAATAAATAAATAAATATTTGAAACTAAAAATGCACGATAATGAGTAACCAAACAAATTAAAAACGTTCGGCCTTGGATTATCGAAAATGTATCTCTTATTCACCAATGGGTTATCGGATATATATTTTTTATTCGGCAATGTGATTCTAGACTATTTTATTTTGTTTGATTTTGACACAATGAACAAAAGTTGAAGAACTATCTCAAAAAACGAAATGAAAACTTACCAAATAAGTAAAAAACTCACTATTTCAATTTTTTGATAGTTCTTTAACATCATTTCTTCATCTATTACTTTCTTTTATAATTAAAAAATATATATATATGATTCTTATTTTTTGAAAAGAGATATGTAGCAAAGAAAAAAAATTGAAAAAGAAGGAAGACCAATAAGGATTGAAAAGCAACGGATTCATTTCCGCTGTATCGAAAAAAAAAAAAAAAAAAGCAACGGGTGAAAGTAGGACACCCAATATATATATATCTCATAGAATCCCCAAATCCTAGGGGTGAGCATGGTCCGGATTGGACCGGATTGGGGTAAAACCAGGACCAATCCGTTATCTACGGTTCCTGAAAAATTGGAACCAATCCAATCCGTTTAAATCATGGAATCAATCCGAACCAATCCATTTAAATACGGATTGGATCGGTTTAGGACCACGGATTCACATAATTAAATAACAAAAAAATATATATATACACTTTAATTTCATAAAAATATAAATATAGCGTTATATTAGTTCCACAACAGCAACATGTTTTTCTATAACAACGACATACTGTTCTAGAATTTAAACAACTATAAGAAAACTGATTTCACCATAAGTATTTAGACCATTACAAATTAAAACTAAAAACTAACAAATAAAAGTAATAAAAAAAGATATTATACATTTTTAGATTTGAGTTTAGATTTTATATATAATAAGAGAAGATACTATGGGGGAGGATGTATAATAAAAATATAGACTATTTGCATACGGTCCGAATCGGTTCCAATCCGGAACCGTGGGGTTCAATCCGGAACCAATCCGTGTACTACGGATTTTTAATTCTTCAATCCGGAACCGAACCGCGGATTCAAAAAACCAATCCAAATCTATCGGATTGGACTGGACTGGATCGGATTACGAATTTCATGGATTCTTTGCTCAGCCCTACTAAATCCTAGGACACCCAATATACATACATCTCATAGAATCCCTAAATCCTATAAGTTGAACCACTAATTTCTCGTCCCACCCGACCCTTCACACACACACTCTCTCTCTCTCTCTCTCTCTCTCTACTCTGCTCTCACCTCCGCAGCCCTCCGCCATCGTTCGCCTACCTCCGGCAGTCCTCTCCCAATCGTTTTCCACCTCCGAAAGCTCTTCATGGTTGACTCGCATAGCAACAGTAGAGTTTTAGGCACATTTCAATTGAATAAAGCTATGATAATACTGAATATGAAAATCCCAGAAACCAATTGAAATCCCTGAAAACAGTAAAGATTGAGGTTATGAGAGAGAGAGAGAGAGAGAGAGAGAGAGAGTTGTTTAATGTTGATTCTTGAAGGGGTCTTACACGAAATTTTGAAGGGAATGTTGAAGGGAGGGGATTTTGACCAATGCCAATGCCGACTTGACCACGGCCGGCTTTCTCTCTTTAGGTTGCAGGTATGGGTTCGCGATGGTGGCGGCTGCGAAGGTTGGGCTCGTGAGTGGTGGTGCGGGACTAGGTTCGTGATGGGTGGTGATCATGGTGAGTGATGGTCGCGATTGATGGATGGTCGGTGGTTGAGGTTGTCACAGCGGCGATGAGGGGCAGTGATGGTGGCTGAGTGGCGGAGCGGTGTGGTTCAAACGGTTTTTTTAATAAAATTATAAACTGAATAGTGGATTAGTAGATCGGCAGATCGCAATTTGAGTGGTTTTAGACGAATTGTAGAATATTTTAACTAATTATCAAGGTTTTGCATAATATATAATATTAATTTGCATAATATTTTTTATATATATAATACAAATTAATTTTATATAATATTTTTTATATATATAATCACTAATTTGTAATAAATTTTACATATTAAATCTCTTTTATACTTATTTTTACTTTGATATTTTATTACAGGTTAAAAAATATATATATGTATTAACTATAAGGAAGCGGAACTATTTTGAAGACGGATTATAAACTTTAAAGATTCAATCATGCTACGTAGCTCGAAAGCTACGTAGCTCGAAAGCCCCGAAACAAAAACGGTGTCGTTTTTTTTTTTTTTTTTTTCAGACGCAGAAATCAGGAGGAAGGAGAGGAGAGGAGAGGGGGAGGGAGGAGGGGACTGGAGGGGGCCTAAAAAATGGAGGGGGAGGGGAGGGCGGAGGCGGCGCAGGCGACGCGATCGGGGCAGAGCCGACGAGGGGCGGAGGCGATGCGATCGGGGCAGAGCTGCGACGGGCCGGCGGACGGCCGGAGGCGAGCTGCGACGACCTCCGCTTCCTCTTCCCTCTCTTCTCTTTCTCTCCCTCTCCCTTCTCCCTCTTCCTCTGCAACGAAAATGGCAGAAAAAAAAAAAAAAAAAAAAAACCTAAAGTCCAAAACGACGTCGTTTTGGGCTTTAGGGGGATTCGGGGGATAAAATCCTCGAGCTACCAAACATTATTCTTAAAGATTCAATCACTGTTAGCAGATAGAGAAGTATAAATTGATGCAAATCAATATAGTTTTAGCAAATTGAGCGATATTTTATATAAAACAGTGGTGGCTGAAGGTAGAGGAGATGGTAGGAGGAGGTGATGGGGTGAAATTAAGGTTTCAAATGTGAATGCGTGTAAAAAGAGGATAAATTGATAATGATGAGGATATATTGGAAATTATGGAGTGTAATGAGATGAAATATGGTATAATAAGACAGATAGTGCAAGGAGATAAATATATGGTGCAAGTAGAATTACTCTAACCTTATATAATACAATATATCTTTAAATATATATATAATACAAGCACTACTGAAAAAGAAAAAAATTAAAAAAATAAAGAAGTTCTAACTTTGGATAGCTCAACATAAGGTTTGGACTGCCTTGCCATTGCCCCTCTAAAAATTAAACCCTTCTAAAGATACTATAATAGGCTCAGAACAAATTCCCCACACAACCTTAGAGGATGTGCACTGTCTTATGGCACAGCACAGTCCTCAGGTCTCTAAAAACGATATCACGTTACTTTGCCAATGTCTTCATTGTTCATACATCCACTTAATACTATTTAAAATACCGCTCAATCGTTAAAATCGTACTGATTCATATCAATTCATCCCACTCTATCGGCTAATCACAATTTAAACTTTAAAATTTATAATTCACCTTCGAAACCGTTCCATTCCACTATAGTTAATGCATATATATATTTTAAACTATCATGCAATATCAAAGTAAAAATGAGTGTGAAAAAAATTTAATATGTAAAATTTATTACAAATTAATAATTATATTTATATATATAATATTATGTAAAATTAATTTTTCTTATATATATATATATATGAAAAATATTATACAAATTAGTATTACATATTATGCAAAGACTTGATAAATTGTTAAAATATTTTTCAATATGCTCAAAACTGCTCTAATCTCAATTTGTCAATCCATTATTCGGTTCATAATTTTATTCTCAAACTGTCTGAACCGCGCCTCGTACACCCCTATAATTACTAAGGCATTTCCATTGAGAGAGAGAGAGAGAGAGAGAGAGAGAGTACCCATAGCCTGTGTTTCAAAAATGAAAATCCAAAAATCAAACACAATCTCATTTGCAAAATATTGGAGCCAAAAAGGATTTGAAATGGAAGGTGTCTAACAAAAAAACCTCGTTTGAGAACAGCCTAATTTAATAACTTTTTGACTATTTGACTAAAATATGAACTAAGAAAAAACTAGTATGTTTGAGACGACTTTTTAATTTTTTACGAAAAGATGTGCAAAAAATAGAAAAAAAAGAGAATCTTTGACTTTTTGGTATGAGTTATTGGCTTTTTAATTTTTTAGTGACTTTTTGGTTAAACGGGTCGCTTCCCAAACAAGGTCTAAACAACTTTTTGCACAAACTTAGATGAAACAAGAACATTAAGGACGTGGAAGGGATAATCTTTACTAAGATCAATGTGTACATGATTATTTATTTTAATTGTTGGAAGGGAGAGAGAGAGAGAGAGAGAGAGAGAGAGAGGAGAACAAACTGCATTATCTAAATCAAATTTCTACCTCTGGCTCATATGGTTTCCAATAAAAAAAACAACAGAACCACATGAGCACATCCTGTTCCTGTTCCTGTTCACAGAGAAAAAGAATAACTCTGGTAACACCGGAGCTCAATTCAAATCCCAATCACCCACCCATCCCACCATCCTTTGTAAGTTTAACCAAAACAAAATACTAGACGATATACAATTTACAAATTCTGATCCTCGTATGACCACCCACCATTAGGGGTAAGAACCGAAAATAGTTACAGTTGTAATTGTCCCAGACCTCTATGTGATGATCTTGAAGGAGGCCTGCTCATGTCTGGCACTGGCAAAGGTCGTCGGGGTTCTTCTGCTCTCTGCACCTCCTGCATAAACTTCATGTCAAAAGATTTCAAGCAATGGAAAAAAAGTAGGGAGTGTTTTATGTTGAGGAAAGAAAACTACACATACCATTGAACATGAAAAGATATTAGATGTGATAACTTCAAACCGAACCCCTTCCCTCCCTCTAAACATTATAAACAGTGCTATAAAGCTTCACTCCGACTATTGGGAATAACATGAATTTTACTTTCAGGCTATATTAGCCAACAAAAAAATCAGTCACGGCTAAAATAAAAATAAAAATGTCACATCTTCCAGCAGATTCTGTTCACATTTTTTGGCTTTCCATTCACCTTAACCACATCCAGACCATCAGAAAAATCACCAAAGGACTTGTTCACAGTGACTTGAGCATCTTCAATAGGCCCTCATTCTTCAGTGAACACATCATAACCCATGTATCTCACCCACACCTTAACCAAGAATCAAAGCACAGGTCATCCCTAGTTCTTGTTATTTTGGGTACATCAGAGACCATAGCTTGGGAACGGGGGAAGCTTGCCTCCTTCATATTTATTACACAAAAACTACCTAAATAAATAAATAAATTCTATTCCCAGTTGCTCTGATTAAAATGCATTGCAATGTTAAAGGGAAAAGCCTCGTAAAAATAATGATAATATTGAAAATGATAATTGCAGTTCTCCGATGAGTAGTAGAATGAAATAGGAATAGAGAACTTCGGTGAACCTGTGTAGATGCATAAGAACTGTAGCGCAATTGTGTTTGTGATTTTGAGTGCATACGATGCTTCTGCTGCATCTGCTCAAACTGTTGCAGCCAGGAAGCAAAGTTTATTCCATTGTGCACACTCTGCAAATTTTCATCTATGTCACCATCCTCAGAGAATGATCCACTTGGCCGGTGATTAATTTGGGAGTAAGAGTTCCCTGACGATGCCTGTTTGAACTGCTCACCATTAAAGGAGTATGAAGGCACGGCTTTTAATCGAGTTCTTAGAATCTTGAAGGCCTTACTTTGCTGCATTCAAGGGTAAAAGCACAAAATAGTAAGAAAAGAGTCTATGCTATAAAAGCAGCAACAGAGGTACAGAATTAAGAAATTTTAAATTTTAAATTAAACATGTCTTGAGTTTTATCTTGTTTAAAAATCCAATCTACGAATATGGTCCCTTTTTTTTTTTGTTTTTTTTTTCTCTATCTGAGTCCAAAAACCGAGATTGAATTGCCAACACCAAATTGAAATATCATGATTTAACATAATAAGAAAGCATTTAAATTTGATAGAACCTGGAATGCTTATGCAAGGTTCAGGTTGGTAATCCCACATACTTGAATAAGCACGGTTGACTGATCAATTACATAGGTATTTAATAGGAAAATACTAGTAGACCATTACATTATTAGTTTAGTACAATGAACTAGACTCGATCACCATGCCATTGATCAATTCTAAACCCAATAATGAATAACCATTAGAAAATCAATTAGTCTGTGGATCAACTAGCAAAGAACACAACATCCCAGTAAAATTGAAGAACAAATCAGTTACAGGTCGAAATTTTAAATGAAGTTATGAAATCCTTGGTTCCCAGAGAGGTTTTCACCCCGTCTGATACCAAAGGAACAGTATACTTCCTCATTTTCTTCCATAATCACAAAAAGCATAAGCTTCTTGCCAAAACCATTGCAGCATGATCATAAAAGTGGTCACATGGCATCTAACAATTTGGAGTGGACTACTTGTTAACCGGTGCAGAATAACGAAATTAGCCAAGACATACCTGGGGAAGCAGCATCAGAAGACCATACAAGGATTTTAACAACCATATATATCTTCCGGGTTCAAGAAGCTGCAAGAAACAGAAAACAGCTGAGATGCTAAAGATTACCCATTTTTAAGAAAATTAAACATAGGTTGTAAGAAATAGTCAATCTTTAGACAATAAATTCAAAACAACACATGATGTTTTAATTTAGTTTCAGTACACACAGGTTTTGTTGGATTAAGACCAAAATGGGTGAAATTTTTTGTGACCCAAAAGAAAAGGTTTTGTGTGATGAGGTCTGTAGGTTATCTGATCAGCAATTCAAACACACCAAACAGTATAGAACATAAATTGTATTTTCATATTTCATAAACTGGTAAAAGGCACAAGTACAGAACCACGCAATCAGTAACATAAATTGTATTTTCATATTTCATAAATTGTTAAAAGGGCATAAGTAATCATTGGTAAGAGCATTGTTACAGTAAATGACAGCAAATATAAAACAATATATGAAGTTTTAATGTAGTCTCAGTTTCCAATAAATATATGAGCATTGTTACGGTAAATGGCATTAGATGAAAGTGTATACATCCAAGAAATATGGCACACTGATGTACAAACTCCATGTCAACAACACAAATTGCACATTCATAAACTGGTAAACGGAATATGTATAATTGTAAAGGCATTGTATCTATTGTTGGTAGGGCTGCAATTAGACTGAGCTGAGTATTCGTCTGTTCAAGCTTAGCTCAATCTAATTTCATGTTGTTCAAGCTCAATATTGGAAAAACTGGGTCAAGCACAGCTCATCCTGCTTTGTTGAAGCTCAAGCTCGACTCTTAAGCTGTAAGCTCATTTGCACAGCTCATTTTAAGGATGCACCAGATGGTGGAAGTAGGAAGAGGAGAGAAAATCCCTTATCACATACATGAAAGAAACCCCATCATCTCTTGTGGGTCAGTGCATCCAGATTCTGAACATAAATTTCCCAAAAAAAACAAAATTTTAAATTATTATACTTATTATTAGTGGTTAGAGCCACACAGCCTCCATCACGTCCAAAATGTATTCAAATATTATAATTGTGATAACAATCAAACGACTCAAATGTGCCCCAGCCCAATGTAGTGTTTAATTTTGGGAGGAACACAATTGATTTATGAAATATTGAACAACTTTCTCCCTTCATTTATATATATATATATATATCTCCTGGATAAATGTGCCCAACCCAAAGTATGAGACTGGTAGAAGCCACAGTCATTAGTTTAGCAGAAACCACCTTGCGTTAACATCCAACCAAATTGTCCAAGTCACCACTTCAACTTTGATTGTGTGTGTCACCCTACAATAGATGGGCATGTCTCTCTATTGCTCATAGTTCAACACATTGTATCTATAACTAGCTCCTAACCACAGAAACGTAAACTTATCAAGAATGAACAACTGAATGAGAGAATTTCAATAGCATCTACCCAGCACAGGTGGGTGAGTTGACCAAGGCAATTGCTCATTTAGCAGAGGTCTAAGAATTGGCACAGTTTTGGTCAGTTGTACTTATCTGTACTATTTGACAAAAGTGATTCAGGACACCTTTCTTTTACCACAAAATATAAGTAGATAGATAAATAAATAACATCTGAATAAAAAGGCCATAATGACAACTTTTTTTAAATCCTTCTTTGCTGTCATTCAAATAGCCCTTCTTCAACACCTCTGTAGTTGGACTGCTTACGCCATACTCTTGTTGAGAAAGTAGGCCAGAACAAAAATTAACAGTTCTAATGTGCTCTCCTTAGACCACCTCCTTGTACATCTACTTCTACTGAAGGGTGACTGGCATATTCATCTATCCTTCCATTGCATTGTTTTAACTTTTCATTCCTCTCATCCAGGAGGCTAATTGTTGTTGGTATAGAGTAACTTAAAAGATATGTAGCTGCCAACTGTTAATGTTCCTTGGGGCAATGCTAAAGATGAGTTTGGCAACTATTTTAATATCTATGAAGAAACAAATAGGACATTTATCAAGTGGCGCATCCTTAAGGCCATCTTCTATATAATGAAGTTCCACTCTCTTTGTATGCATTACTTCTTAGCTCAAAGGTATTCTACTTGTCAACTTCATGAGGGAGCTGTCCATCTTGCCTCTTACTACCTAGCTAGACAAGCGACCCAGCCGTTTCAAAGTTTGATAGGCAGAAATTGAAGCTTAGTCACTATTGCCTGGGGAAGCAGGCAAATGAGCACTGGAACAATTTCAAGTGATTCTCTTCTCAATGCTTACATAGTAACTGTGAAATTCCATCTCAAGACCCATAGTGGAAACCAACTCACTTGTAACAACAAGAGGACTAAGTTGTTCACTGGTCCCATAAACAAACTCAGCTGCTGAGAGCAATTCTTAACCCGTTCTGGACACAATAGTCAATGCTTATTACTCCTTATACTTTGTTGTGATTTCCCCACAGTATCTTGTAATTGGCAGTTAACAGAGATTGCAGATACAAAAAGAAAAACGATAAAAGTTAAAAAGAAAAAGTACTTGAGCATATTTGTTTCAGTATTTGTAAATTGTATGCATCTTTTCTTCTCTCCCATGAAATTCTTCACATGGTTGAATATTCTTGTCTCACTATATATTTTTCTTTCTATTACTAATGGCACTGACAGACAAAAGAAAGTAATTGAAAAGGAGAAGGTCCCTCAAGAAGCAATGATAGCCACTAGAACAAATCATTGGTGAAACTTGATTCCAACCACACACCAAAGTTCTCAAGTGGGAAATGAAGGAAAAAGACTTGTTGGGTGCCATAATTGAGGAAAGATTGGACATAGTTCATATCAAGAATGTAATTTATGATAATTGAACCACTGGCAAAGAGACCTGGGTAATTTTCTTTCCTTTAAACATTTATCCAGTGCCTTAAAACAAACTGACAATCAATCACCAATAATTAGATACCATAGTATTTTTTAAAAATACCACTAATAGAGCTCTAACACTTATATACATCTGATTTTCTCTCCACCAACCCTGTTTAAACATGTCACGGAGAAAAGTTATTTGAGATACTTACAGAATAGCAGGCTACTTCCAGAGGCTACACAGTCAGATAGATATAAGCAACTCATTGTTTCAGTTTTTCTCTAAACTAACTACGACTTTTAAACATATTCAACCTCTAGCATAGATTGATTTGAGAAAATACATGTATCTGTATGGAACGGGTTGCAGTAAAAAGCACAGTGGAATGCCTAACACAACTGCAACTCAAATAGAGCTATTCCTAGGAGGCTTAAGAAGCGTATCTCCTCAAGTCAAAACTACAAAAGGAAAACAAATTTCACCATGCATCGATGAAAAAGTGGGCTGCAGAATTAGAAACCAGAAGGACGTAATGACTTCAGGCAAGTTGGTCTAGAAAATTTGTAAGAGGAAACTGTGGACAGCAGTCAATACCATACTAGAAATCCATAAAATTTAAAGTGACCAAATCACTGCTTCTGACAGCATTTAATTTGTAAGCATATTACTAACTCATTGAATAACCCAAAATAAACATCTATTTTAAATAAATACGTCAAAAGTTAACGAAAGCAAAGGTTTTTGAGTATCCATCAAGGAGTCCGGAAGACATGATCTCTAAATAAAAAAATGGCTTCTACAGCAACCAGACAATTTAGAAAGCACAGAAAAAATTTATCGACAGACCGAAAGAAAATATGATACTAACTCGTAACTCTTCACCAAGAAACAACACAACACTTTGATAAAAATAAAGCAAGTGGGAAACTTTAAGCTTATTTACATAATAACTATAGAGAAGATAAAGCACCTGCAACCTAAGGTAAGCAAAAATTGGAGTCTCCAGTAGGTGGATCAGTTTGTCCAACTGAACCAAGAATTCGACGTTGAAATCTTCCTCAACCAGAGATTGTATGATGGAACTCGCATGCTGGTAAGCCTGTCAATCAAATCATAAAATGCAAAAAGATCATGCGAAGATGGATAAAGTATTACCACATTTAGCCACAGAGGAGAAAGTCAATGTGATTGAATAAGGAAGACAGAGGAAGCAAATTCAAAAATATTGGTTATATCGACAGAGTTATGGAGCCATGCCTGAGTTAATAAGCAAAGACTAATAATGGCCATTGGTGAATGGCACCATGAAGAATACAAAGAAAGAAATAAGTCTTTCCCAGCATCATTGACCAGTGATTGTTTGAGAAGATCACGAAGCTCGGACAACTCAGAAGAAGTAAGCAAAATCAAGTTCAAAGCCTGAAACAGAAAACAGAAATATGCAAAATGGTTACAATACTAGGAAAGTAAGAACCATTTTATTGTAAAGGTGAAAAGAATGAGGGCTCAAGAAGATTAAGGATGAAATCTTTGCCTATGGTACAATGTCTCAATCAGTCTATATACCATACAAAACATAATGATAAAGACTTTTCTGGTTGTACTATTCCATTTATTAATGACTGCCCATTCAAAACATCATCATTGTGTTCCTTTTATGATAAGTTGTCAAGTAGATAACAAAACCTGAACCATAATTGACGCAAAATCCAATTCCGATTCTCGCTCGAGTATAGTGGAAAGTTCCCGATAGACTCTTTCAGCATCTAAAAGAACACAAAGACGGCGAATTATCAAAGCCCCACGCCTGAAAGAAGGAAATTGTAGCTGATAAAAATTTACATACAATATTTGGCTCATGTTAAAATATATTAACAGAAACACAATAATTAAATTATTTGAACCATAAAATTTCAAAAATGGTAAAGGGGGAAGGGGGCTGTTGGGAGCTCACTTCTCCAGGAGAGTGTTGTCAACCCCGAAGTTATGCACTAAAAAACCAACAAGCTGATGGAAATGTTGTGGCTCTTTGGCTATGCATGCATGCACCTCAAGAACCAGGAGTACTACCTGGAGAAAGGGAAAACAATGGAGTACTTTTAGCCTCTATGGCATGAGAGGGGCTATTTTAAACATAAATTCTTGTTCAGATGTGTTATTTACATTCTACAAAATGAGAGAAGAAAAGAACAGTAACAAACAAACTGGCATATAATAATCAACAAGAGATTGATAGCAGCCTTAGCAGATGTGCTAAGAAACACAACTACAACTGTTATTTTTCATTAACAATGATACAATATTTAATAGAAAAGAAACCACAAGACCAAGTAACCAAATCCACCCGCCCACAAAACAACAAGAAGTGAGATTTTAAACAGAACAATGCAGCATTAAGTGTGGATTTACATTCTATCAGTGGAATTTGTTTTGTTAGAGCCTTAAAATTAAGAAACTCCCACTTGCGTGACATTTCTTACTTAGAAACTCAATTCTACACTCCTAAGTAACAAACTTGTAAGAAATTTGCTCCCTGTAAAGGAAAAAACACAATCCCAACTGAGATAGAAATATAGAAACTCAATCTCAAACATACAAATCTCAATTAAACAAAAGAACAGCAATTCAAACTCATTATAGTACTTCCTGTTTACAAAATATTAATTTATGCTTAACAAAGACAATTTGTAGTTGATATCAATCTCTAATATATATTTATATTTTAATACATACAATTATAACCAAGTAGAAAAAAAAAATAATAACTAGAATATATTTATATATTTAATAAATAAAATACACACACACTCTTATAGGCGCTTCCAAGCTTAAAAACTTATATGCCCCCACTCCTATTGGTACAGTCTATTGTTGTTGTCAGTGATGAGGGGCAGGCTGGTGATGATAGGTGCTTGGAGTTACCCAATAGGTGGGAGGCCATTTGGTGAGACCTGCAGATATCATGGGAGGAGAGTTTCTTGAAGATTGCAAGAACTTTGATGGAGCTCTAATTCCTCTACGTTGCTAACTGGGACCATGATCTTGCCCAAAGACTTTGCAGTAGGTGTTGAATATAACAATTCCTACACCTACTCCACCTACCCCATATAGTTAGTGATTTAGTTTAGTGCTCCATTTAGTTTAGTGAGTGCTCCATTTAGTTTAGTGCTCCATTTAGTTTAGTGAGTGCTCCATTTAGTTTAGTGCTCCATTTAGTTCTTATTGCTCAATTAATTATGGCTCCATTGTATCCCATTTCTCTCTATAAAAGAGAGCTCTTGTAAACACATTGTATATCAATCAATCAATAATACATCAATACATACATAATTGATTCTCTCTCTTTTTTCCTATACATTAAATTTCCTACATGGTATCAGAGCTATAGGTTAAGCTCTTAGTGTTCTTCGTCTTCTGGCGGGCGGCAACCTTTCCTTGGCGCCGCCGGACCTCAACCTACTTCCTCCGTCATTTGGAGCCAACCAACAATTTTATCCTAACAATCATGCTATGCACACTCTCTTGACTGCCCAGCAGTTTCAGCAACTCCAAATTCATCCCCAGAAGCAGCAGCTGCAGCAGCAGCACCAGTTTTCACAGCATCAACTACACCAGTTTCAGCAGCAACAACTTCAGCAGCAGCAACAGCAGCAGGAGCAGCACTCACAACAACTTCATCCACCGTTCGGAATAGTTTGGCTAGTCAGTACTTTCAAATGCTGAATCTCCTCTTTCAATGCATCATTTAATGCATCTTGCAAGTGAACCTGTTGCTCCATTGTTTGCAAACACAGCTTAAGTTCACTATTTTCTGCAGTCAGGCCATTTGTATCTCTCTGCAACAGGGTCAATTGAGCAGACAATGAGGTTGCTTCAGTTTGCAGGGTTTGAACTTTTCTTTCAAGCTCAGCTATGTACCTCATCTTCCTTTCCTTTGACCTAGCAGCTGACTGCCGATTTGCCCAAATCCTCTTGGCACGCTTTGGGTCAATAAGAGCGAGCTCAGCAAGCTTAGCAGCAGACATGGATTTCTTAGAATCAGCTGCAGATGCCTCTTCTGAACCTGACATGAGCATCTCAGGCTTAATTGTAGTCGACCCATCCATCGACTGGCTATGCTGATGTCTAACTCTGGGCCTCTCACTAAAAGAAGGGGCCACATTCTCAGTAGGAGAAGTTGCTGAAGCTGGAGTTTGTACAGCTGCTGCAGAAGATGGCTCACCAACTTGGAAGGCAGATGTTGCTGAGGAAGAATTAAATTTATCCATTCCGGTTTTTGCAAGTAACCGAAGCTCATATGCTGCTTGCCTTTGGATCTCCAGAAACAAACAGGCCACTTCCTCCATCATCATTGTTGATACATTCTTAGCCCGCACCAATGGAAGCTTGTCCATGGACGCGATCTCGTTAGAGATGTGGATCAATGACTCTAGCAAGGACCCAGTTGGAAGAAAGCCTAAGGACACCATGGCAGGAGGTAACGATAATAACATGGCTGGTGAGAGGTAGAGGAAGACTTTTGGGCTGCTCCACGTGGAGGACAAACCAGCCTTGCTGGGTAGTAACAAGGAGTTGCTTCCTCATAATCTTGAGGCACATAAAGGTTGCTGTGTGTCCAGGATTGAGAGCCAGACACAATTTGATGAACAAGAAAATCTGAAGAAGATAGAAGACACGAGGTCCAACTACACATTACAACTAAGCTTTGGATTTTGAGATTGAGAGCAGCATCTGCTGAGTAATCTAAGCAGAGCATCAGCTTTTCTTCGAGCTTTTAGAGACCCAATTTTGATACTGTTTTTTAAGCTTTTTCATGGGAAGGATGGAGGAGTCCCACACAAAGCCTACGCCTCAGTTTAACCCTTTGGCTGCAAAAGCTGCTTCCATCAGTTTGTCGGGATTTGGATCTGGGGGGCCATTTGGCTTTGATTTCTTCTCCAAGAATTAGAATACTCAGAAAAAGAAATCTGGGTCATCCAAAAAAAGAGAAAGCAATTGCAGTAATGTCACCAACCTTATTTTATTCATGCCGGGGATCAAACCCGATCACCATTTTACACACCAAAAAAAAAAAAACCCAACAACAACAAAACAACCACAACCTACAACCCACACAACAAAAACCGGCCTTATTTTTTCGCCTCTTCAGCTGTTCTCTTCTTCTTACCTTTGTTTGGGCGTCCTTTACCGGTACTGCCTCCGTGTTTCCCCCGCCGAGCACGTTCCCTTCCGTTGCTCCTCAACCGTCACATATGGCGGACCTCCAAATCTGAGCATCACGGTGGTCTTCCGCTTCAGTTCCTTATTTTCTGCCTTCAGCATACATATCTCTGCTCGGGCATCCGTATACATGCTCTGGAGCAGAGCCAGTTGGGCTTTTACCTGCTGCACCTCATTTGTTCTACTCTGAAGCCGGTGCGACAGGTTGTTGACCGCCGTCATTGTCTCAACACATGACTTCAATGTGTAATAATTCGCCTCAATATCCGATTGTGCAGCCATTCTTTGCTCCACAGACAGCATCGGAAAGTTCAAAGGCGCAAAACCAGGGGGGCTGGGTTGAGGTTCAAGGGCTAATTCTGAGTTGTGGCCTCGTTGAGGTCGGGAAAGAGAGTAAGACCACGAGACGAAGAGGCTATGTTCTGGGTAACGGGGCGAGAAGAAGAAGCCATTTGCAGAGCAACAGCGTGTTACAGAGTATCTCTCAGAAGTGTTACAGAGTATCTCTCTCAGCAAAAACGAAGAGGTTTTCAGAGGTTTTTCAGCAAGTGTTTTGTTCTGTCTAAGCCTCAGCCTCCGTCTTTGTTAAATAGCCAAAACAGCCACGCGTATCGCGCGCCGCTCGGCGCCAGACGACAAATCGGCGCGCCTTTTGATGGCTCGACTTTTGATGGCTGTCGGGCACGTCTTTTGATGGCGCGCCTTTTGATGGCTCGCCTTTTGATGGCTGTTGGGCACATCTTTTGATGGCACATCTTTTGATGGCACGCCTTTTGATGGCACGCTTTTTGATGGCACGCCTTTTGATGGCACGCCTTTTGATAAGATTTGGCACGCCTTTTGAGGGTGCGACTTTTGAGGGTCCGACAAGACTCTGTAAACTGTCCCGACTTTGATTCCGGTTAGCTTCTATATGGGTCCGACAAGACTCTGTAAACTGTCCCGACATTGATTCCGGTTAGCTCCTATATGGGTCCGACAAGACTCGGTAAACTGTTCCGACATTGATTTCGGTTCTCAGCTACAACGGTTCGACACAGCCATATAGTGTCTTCTACAACGGTCCGACATGACCCAGTAAACTGTTTTCTACAACGGTCCGACATGACCCAGTAAACTGTTTTCTACAACGGTCCGACATGACCCCATAAACTGTTTTCTACATCGGTCCGATATGACCCCATAAACTATCTTCTACAACGGTCCGACATGACCCCATAAACTGTCTTCTACAACGGTCTGACACGACCATACAGTGTCTCCTATCTACTTTTATTTGTCAGATTATTTTTCCTGTTTTATTACTCTCTCCAAACTCAAGTTGGTTAGTTCCTAACCCCCTTGAGTTTGAGGGGGCTGTTGAATATAACAATTTCTACACCTACTCCACCTACCCCATATAGTTAGTGATTTAGTTTAGTGCTCCATTTAGTTTAGTGAGTGCTCCATTTAGTTTAGTGCTCCATTTAGTTCTTATTGCTCAATTAATTATGGCTCCATTGTATCCCATTTCTCTCTATAAAAGAGAGCTCTTGTAAACACATTGTATATCAATCAATCAATAATACATCAATACATACATAATTGATTCTCTCTCTTTTTTCCTATACATTAAATTTCCTACAGTAGGTGATAATTTTAGAGTTTTACCACTGCTTGGGATGAGGCTGGAGGGCGTGTTGGTGACCAGAGAAATGTATCCAACTGGGTGTTGAGAACGATGAAAGGCTTTAGCCGTTTTATAGGTGTTTCTTGTTAAGGGATGGAGGAAGAGTTTGATGCAGTAATTTGAATTAACTGAGGCTAAATGGTGGAATGCTTCAAGCAGTGATGGGTAGCATAAAAAGGAGGGTCAAATAAATCAAGCAGAGAACTAAGAATGTTGGAACAGTCCTTGAATTATGAGGAGAGGAAGAAAGGCAGGAGCAGAACCAGACTTTCGTTTTCATCATAGATTCTTCCCATGGATATTCTTCTACAACAAAACCATTTGCTACCAAGTCCTCTAGTCTCACCAAAAAATATTTCAGACTAGGAAAGTAATTTGCAAACAAAATTGTTATACAAAAAACACATCCAAAATGATGTGTCAATGGCATTTTGAAATTACACATGCCAAGCCACATTATCCATTTGATCATTATTATCAATCCACCACTTCTTATTTTGTTAAATTAAACTTAATATGGTCAATTATCCACTTCGACTTGATGATGTTATTGCCTTTGTCATTATCAATTCTTTACATTTATGAAGTTAGACTAGATAACGTCAATTATCTCTGTTGATCGCCTCCATCATCACTACTTGATTACCTACAATACTAAAACCTAAAATTAAGCTCTAGAGGCTGATTATGACCATTAATAATTAGGCTATAACTATAAATCCGCATCTTTTTGCCTCTCTTTTTTCCTATCCAATCATCAATGTCAATATCTTCTCGTATTACCATCAATCGCATCTATCATCCCCAATTTTTTCTTTTGTTAGAGTTAAGCTTGTGGAAAGATCTGAAATAAGTGTGATTCCTTTTCTGATCACATTCAATTTAAGGTGGAAATGAGGCACATGTTATTGGAGCCACAGATGGTGAGGGGAGAGTATAGTCTATAGGAGTCATTCACTAAAATTGCCTATATTGCTCTTGACATGCAGATCTCGGTGAGTGATTACTTGAATATGGAGGATGGGTAGGTTTTTTAGGATATTGTTCTTTGTAGGTGGGCTAAATGACTGGGAGTTGTGGACTTGCAGGATCTTCTTGGGCATCTTTATTTGACATGTATTGATGATGGGGTGATTTGGTTCCATCGTTGAGATCCTGCTCTAGGAAGTTTAATGTGATGTCTTTTTATGACTATTGCACATTTTAGGGGTTCTTCTTTCCCTTGGAAAGGGGTATGGAATACAAAAGCCCCACTCAAAAGGGCTTTGTTTGATTGGTGTGCTACACATCAGAAGATCCTCACTATTGACAATATGATTAGGAGAAGGCAAGTGCATATTAATCTGTGTTGCATAAGTAAACATGATAGCAAATAGGTTAGCCATCTTATACATTGTGAGGTGGCTCAGGAGTTGTGTGGTGTTTGATCCTTGTCATGTTTGGCATCGTTTAGGTGTCTACCAAGAAGGTGGAGGCGCTTCTATAATGGTAAAAAAAGAGCTCGTGTGGGAAAAGGTAGAAGGAAGACTAGACATTTGGTTCCATTGGCTTTAATCTGGATAGATTGGAGCAAAAAGAATAACAGACCTTTTGATCGCAAAAAGGATCAATTGTGCCGTTTAAGAGCAAATCACTTTCTTTTTCTATAGTTGGCTTCGGAGGATGGTTAGTCTATCTTTGACCCAATTTTTAAAATTTTGAGGCCTTTTTTAGGCGTTTTGATGTATTAGATGGTATTGTTCTTTTATAAATGGGTTGCGCACCCACTTGATGCCTCTTACTAATACAATTTGTCTATGACTCTATCAAGAAAGATACAGTATTTTAATAAAAAATTAACTCGTTTGACAATAATATAAAGCAAACCAAAATTGAGCCAAAATCAACACTTCTGCTGCTGAAAGAGTTAATTAAGCTCAATTGTTGACTCCATTTGACTACAAAAAGCCACTATACTATCAATTCTTAATTTCATGAATGACTACCATGCATTTTAGGAATGAAGCCACATGTTTTTATCTCTCTTTGTTTTTTTTTTCTTTTTTCCTTTTCTTTTTTTTTTTTTTAATAGGCAGAATGGATGCCACATGTTTCAAAAAATGACATTTTTATTTTAAAATATAAAATAAAATTCACATACCAGAAGACCAATTATTCATAACTGCTAATAGTCAACCACAGTTATTACCAAGGTTTCAAAAAACGGTTGCAGTAGCCGTAACGATTGCGGAGGCGTGGTTGCGGTTGCGGGATGTAAAGGCCATAGCGTAAATATTGCGGTAACCAGAACCGTGAATTTTTAAATTTTTTGCACAATTTGAAAAAAACTTACCGATACACATTTTTTTTTTTTTTCAAAATCTCATTTATTAGGGTTTAAAATAGATTTTGATCAATTTTTGTTAAATTTTAAGTATAATCCAATATATTTCATATCTTTAAATCACTATAAAAGGAGCTTTTTACATTTTATTTCAATAGTTAATGACTTTAAGAATAATTGATTTTAAATGTCTATAAAATTATTTTTGACCAATACCTGAACTAACTAAAGAAAAAAATATTTACAATTATTAAATGAAATGATTATAAAAAAAATTATGCCATAAACAAAAAATATTTTGAGCTAATGATTTTTTTTAAATAACATTTTTTTAGACAACACTTTACAACTAACTAAATTAAATTATTTACAATTAAGTATTAAATAAAATGATTATAAAACTAAAAAATGTGCTATAAGCAAAAATTATTTTTGAGCTACTGATTGTTTCTTTAAAGACATTTTTTAGACAACACATTATAGTAACAAAATAAAAATATTTACAATTAAACATTAAATGAAATAATTATAAAAATAAATACAA
The DNA here is from genome assembly GCA_030407325.1 of Camellia japonica. Lineage (NCBI taxonomy): Eukaryota > Viridiplantae > Streptophyta > Magnoliopsida > Ericales > Theaceae > Camellia > Camellia japonica. The sequence continues at coordinate 99,515,316 of JAPPVO010000007.1, forward strand.
CCATTGTTTATATATTTTTTATTTTACATGCTAAAGTAATGAAATAAAAATTAAAAAATAAATTATAAAGAAAAATATTCATACAAAGTTTTTTCTTTTGGTTTGGATTACTTAAGTATTCGTTCTTTTTTTGTAAGTTTTTTTTTTTGGAAGGAAGCTATTTAAAATATTGTAACCGTGTGTAACGGGCCATTACGGTACCGCTACGCCCGTTACACACATGTGACTTTTCGTCACACCACAAAAGCGGGTGTAATGGGTAGCGCTTACCACCGCAACCGTTACGTAACACCACTTTTTGAAACCTTGGTTACTACTAAATATTTTCGTGAGTTCTAACAAATCAAGGCAGAAGTACAAGTTAAAAAATTTTAATGAGCAAGTACCTAACATACAGAAGAGAATGTCCATAACCCACCAAAAAAAAAGTAAATAAATAATTATAAGCAACAGATAGTAAAAATCAATTGCAAGAAAATAATTATACACAGCCAAATGAATTCAAGAAGAATATGGAAAACAACAATTTATGATGCTGTAAGTTTAAAATATAAAATAACCAATATCAAAATCCAATTTCATGAAACTATCAGGCAAAGAAAGCAACCACAAAAAGATGATCACCTCGTCAGATGGATCTGATAGTGCCTTCAGAAGAGTATCAATTGTATTGTTCAGGAACGACAAGACCTGTTTCAAGTACCAAAAAAAAAAAATCTGAATCCTTGCTCATTAAAACAAGACTATTGACACTTGAGTAAGGGTATGCCAGTATGGTATGTATGCCTAGAAGAAGAGCAACCAACAATACAAATAAGCAGTCAAGTTTACTATATAACTAATCATAAGACTTTCATTTTAAATATAAAATGCTATATTTTAGTTTGTAAGTCACTTCACCATTAAAAAATAAAAGAATTTTTTAAGAATTATGAATATAGTCATGTTTTGCTGTATTGAATGAATCATACGCTTAGACACATACCCACACCCAACACTCAAGTTCATATAACATAGAAATAAGGTGTCCTCAAACCACTAAAGGGGGCAACACATTGAAAAAACCAGGGGCCTGCAATTTAAAACCCAATATTTCCCAAACGATTATAAGAGACTCCGATGAATTACAAAAACCTTTTCCAAAGGAAAAAGGGCATGCAGAGACCCAAGATAAACTGAAAACAAGAGGAATAATCTCATCATATAAGCATGAAGACGGAGGAAGCAAAATATATATATATATAAATAACCTTTAACATCATGACTGAACCACCCCACCCAAAAATAACAGAAAGTAAAATTAACATTTTATTAAAATAACAATAAAAAACAACTGAATAAAAACTAATGCGTAAAAATGAAAACTAAAGTAACTCCAGATCCCAAAGAGAACATATCCACAGGTATATCAGACCAAGAAAAAGTGTGCACATGAACTGATTGGCAAGTGCTCTATTCTTCCATGGTTACCTCTGCACGATGTCTATTTAGAAGAGTCATAATCCAGTGCAATGCTTCAATTCGAGTCGCCTCATATTCACTGGACAACTGCCTGATGAGAAGAACGATCAATGGCAATTACCATCAAACCAATTTATGCACTACCACTCCTTTTTTATAGAAATTATAAATGCAGCTTATTTTATCTTTTTTAAGAAGTGAAAAGCTATATCAACACATAAGATTAAAAACCCCAATACTAATAAACCTAGAATTTTCCCCAGGTTACAAGAACTATACCTCCTTGCAATAGATAAGATTGCTTCTACATTAAATCCTTCAGCTGGATCAGCCTTGATTGCCCGAAGTTCTTCATTGGTCTCATGAGCGACCTGGTAGTAACAAAGAAGAAAGGAAAAAATATGAAAATAATTTTTTACAGAACTATCATAACCACCCATATTATCTTTCTTTCTTTCTTTTTCCCTCCTTTGTTTGGAGTTTGTTGGGGTTGTTTCTGTCCTGAAGGGAGATTGTGAACAAAAAAGAAAGAAAATGAGATGATAAAGATAGTATTAGAGATGAAAGGGAAGAGCAAGTCAACTTACAACTCTTATTTTTCTTCTTTGTCAGATATGCAGGGCAAAATAGCTCCCAGAATATCAGCATAATAGGGAACAAGTTGGTCCCCACCAAGTTTTACAAATTCATTTATCTGCACAGAAAAGGTCACACTTAGATCATCTGAATACCAAAACACTTCATAAAATGGAATAAACTTTGTTTATGTGCCCAGAAAGTCACAAGAACAGGATTGGCCAAAAACCACGTCAATATGGAAGAAAAGAATTTGTTCAATGATCATAAGCATCAGCAACCTTACCCAAGTGATAGCAGTCAAGCGAGTAAATTCATCTGGGGAAGCTGCCCTTTGTACCACTATTTCAGTCATTCGACCATAATCTACAGACTTCAAGAGTAGCACTGCTCAAGTCAGAAAATTACTAATGAAAGATAAAAATTGTTTGTCTTAAAATATTTCCAATATCCAGAATAACTTCAATGCTATTCTTCATCAAGTCAAAAGTTTATACATGCCCACCATCATATCCATAAGTACTCACTGCTTGTCATAATTCATTGAAAGAGAAAAAGAAAAAGGAAAAAAAGAAAAAAGCAATGGGCTAGGCAGTGGAGGAAAAATTATATGCAAAAGTACTTCAATATAATGTGCTTAAAAACTGGCTGATACCAAGTACAAACTTTATATAAAAGCTAATAGTCCTATACAAAATTTGGGAAAAAATAATTCTGAAGTCCAAGAATGTATCGAGGAATGGGTTCACTGTCTCTCATCCAACTGTGAAACAACCAAAAATAAAATTAAAAAAAATAAGATAAAATAAAATTACTCTTCATTTAGATTCAAACCAGGTAGATTACTACCAGAGATATTAGTATTCAATAGAAAGTTTCTATATTCCATCAGAGCAGAGATCTTACTGGAGAGTTCTTGATCTCTTGAAGAAACTCAGAAAGTGCTGAATCAGCTTGTTGCCGAATTTCATGACTGGAATCACTTAACATGTTAAACAAACCTGAAATTCATCACAGAGTGTGGATTATATGTACTTGCTGCCAAAGAACTTGAGCCTGCAAAACATGAGTCTATCAAGTTCTGAGCTATGAACATTTACCATCAAGAAAATCGGGAAGAAAACCCAACATATCGATTTCTGGAGCACCATCTAGGACAGTGATCCATCCTACCAAAAATTGGCGGACATAAGGATTTAGGACATGCATACGCTCTTTCAGCAATGGTATAAATTCTTCAATGCTGAAATGAAAAATCAAGAAACAATATGACAAAGTTATAGAAAGAAAAATAAATAACTCGTCCTAGAACCTTTAACTCATGATAGACAGATCTGAAACTTGAATGAGAAGATGGAGCACCTGAATTGATCACAATCTGTGACAATATCCTGTTCCCCCAATAATTAAAAGCATAATTAATTTAAAAAGCATATTCATCAGAAAAAATAAATAAATAAAGCCCAAATAAATATAGAACTAATGGTCACCTTTACAAGTTTATCTAAAAGATGAGCAGCACTCTGAACATTGGGATCTGAGTCTGCTGAAAGCTTGCATAAGGCATCAAAGATCTTATTGAAAAATACAATAAAGTCTCCCCTGACAACCTGGAAAGAAGCAAGGAGATCAGTACAATAAAAATAATACAAGCACAATAAAAATCCCCAATTCATTCTCACCTTTGCAATGTTATATAGAGCTTCACAAGCATAATAACGAACTCTGCTATCTTGATCGGAAAAGGAATTCAGCACAGGTGGAACAATTTGCTGGTAGAATGCATCAGAAAGGAAAAATTTAAACAAAATAGCCCAAGGAAAAAAAAAAACAAAAAAATCAAAAACAAAAAAAGATAAAAGAAATATTTGGCAACTAACAAAATATTTAAATATTTTCAGGGTAAGAACTGGAATGCGCTTTAATACTCCAACGAAAATAAAATTTACCAGTACTTAAATGACATGAAACAGATGAAAGTTCTTTATTGGTGCAAAAGGGACCAAAAGGTTCATATACTATTAACAGATGCAAATGCATGAGAACAAAGAATAACATCATGGCTACCCAAACCATGGGGATAAAAAGGACTTTGCTTGGAGCAACACCATCTGTCCCCTCAAATTGGTTTCAGAAAACAATTCACATTTCAAACAAAATATTCCCAAGCTAGAAATTCTTCATGGGAACTTGATAACAATTAAACAAATAGATGATCTCAACTTAAAAGAAAAGGCCCAATATCATGTGGTCCACCTCCAATGGCCAACTCAACAAGTGGCACTGGCACAATCAGTTCAGTGTTTGGAAATTACAGAAGAATAATTACAGTTATAACATACACAAAAATGCAGGCTGCTACTTCTGATGAACTTTCTAACTACCCATGCTCAATTTGGTGCTTTTTGAGACAAATTCAATTCACAAATTTCTATTTCTCTTAGAAATGTCATAATCTCTATTATTAGAATCTTATGATTGGCGATTCTATTCACGATTCGATTCGCCATTTTCGCAAAATCGATACGAATCTACAGGTGAATCTATTTTGGAAGTGAATCACATGATTCACAATCGATTCACGATTCGATTCACTTTTTACGATTCATGCAATCTTTGAAACTATCGAGACCGACATATTTTTTACTTTTTCTTTCTCTATGTTTTTATTGAAAATGGCATAATACAACTTTAATAGCGTTTAGTACCAAAATAACTAATATATATACATGATTTGTTGTTATTTTAGCGATCATAGAGTTTTTAATTGGATCGAATCAGATTCAGTCAGACCCAACATACTTTTAATCTTTATTCTTATTTTTTTTCCTTTAAATAATCATCATATATCTTCTAAAGATGTTTAAGATTAATGTAACTTGCACCATAAATTATTTATTGCTATTTTATTAAATTAAATATAGTTGCATATTACATGGGTGAGATCAGTTATATATTTTAAAATGTTTTAGACTTTAAAATAAAAGATCTTAAATAATGTTTTCTAATTATTTAGTCATTGTTACTTGGAAAAAGTATGTATGCTTATTATCCAAATATTAATATCGTTGTTAAATTATTGTTACTTTGGAAATTAAGAGTTTGTCTATGTTTATTGTCTTTATTAAGAATGATTGATAAGAAATGTCTAAAAAAAGGAAAGGTAAGACGGTGATCTTACATCGGAACCTTTGTTAACTTCTTACCTATTAAACTACATGATCATCATTCAAAACAACATTTTCATTGATTTAAGTCTAAATATTTCATATTCATAAGATATATTTAACATCCAAGTGCGTAAATATATTTTTTCAAGTAATTTAGAAAAGTGACTAAATCTTTACGATTCACGATTCGATTCGATTCGATTTGCGATTCAGTACGAGGCCATTTCGATTCACGATTTGAATCCCGATTTGACAACTATGTTTAAGATAGCCATGTCCTTTCATATCACCACAATCCAAGTTCTCCTAAACTTTTCTTTATTTCTTTTATCACCCACCATGTGGATCAAATCACTACTTACAGACACAGTAATCACTTCTAACTTCTTTTTTAATGGATTCATTTCTTATTTTATCTTTGATTAGAACATCGCTCATCCATCTCAGCATTTTCTTTTTTTCTTTTTACTTATTTATTTTTTATAAATGTAAGTGTACTAAAAAGGAGTGTTAGAAAGGGCGTAAATTTGTTTACACGAATTATTCCCTCTATACATTCTCATTTTAGCTATACTCATTTTTTAACATGTTTTATCTTTAATAGTCCAACATTCAAATACCATATATTGTAGCAAGGTCTTATAGCAACCCTACAAAATTTCCCCTTTTATTTAATAGGAATCTTACAATCACACAACACCCTGATGCACTCCACTTCATGCACCCCTCCCTAAATCTATATGTAATAACCCGACTCTCTCATATGCTTCATATGCTTTAATTCCCTCATTATATGTGTGCTTATGTGCTTGATGTGAAATTCCATGTTTAAATGTGTGAATTACATGTTTATAAACTTATATCTGTTAGTTAAGAGAAAATCTATTGAAATTACAACCTTTGCACTGGAAATTGAAAGCCTTATAGGCGCGATAAACCGAAATTGACTTTACAGTATGATTAGCATGATTTTTAGAACATAATTCAGGAAACTTTTGATGGACCTGTTTTGTTAAACTCCAAAGTTGGAGCCTTTTGTCTTTTTGAGGAGTTCCTTTGATGCTACATTTTTGTTAAGTCTTCGGTGGCTTTTATTGAACACTTGGTTTATATGTAAATTTTAGGTTGTTAACTCTTTGTATATACATGACTTGGACTTGTATTTATATGAACTGTGTATGTAAACTCTCTATAAATGACATGATGTTTTAAGATCCTGGTATTTAAGCACTGCTCAATGGACGTTCTGTTATTTTATTTGCTTCGCTCAGGCCCCGTTATGATAAATTCTTTGTAATCTGTCTGAGGCCGTAAGTAATCAAGCGATTACTGACCGGTCATAATCCAAACTTTTAGGGGCAGGCTTGGGTCGTGACACTATAGGTCACATCCTCCTCATTTCGCCATCTTTTTAAACAATTATCCAAGATCTCGAAAATATTACCTCATACCCATCAAGTTCTACTTTACTCCATCCCCATTCTAGTTTTGCTAAAATTGCACTCTATATATTTTTAATCCTACTTAACCTATACTCTTAGATTCTAAAATATTTCTCCATAACTCTTGCTTAAAGTTCACTCAATTCTCTTGTTTTGTCAACTAAGATTATATCACAAACAAATAACATACACCAAAAGATATCTTCTTGCATGTTACTACTAAGTTCATCTCGTAACAAAATATTTTGTATTGACAATTTTTGTGGACAAAATTTGGTTGTAATGGATTGTCTTAGATGTGTGCAGGTATTCCGGTCATTTGTCATACCCTAAGAAGCACCGACACATCTAAGAAGGTAACATGTTGTGTCGACACTAACAAGACATGACACTCATCGGACACTTCCCAACACTTAGGCACACAAGAAACACGTTACAAGTTTGAATAAAATAACTTGGAATAAAATGACAAAAACAAAAACAATATCAATTTATATTAATTTTCCTCTTTTAGACTTTAAAACTTATTATCTTTTAGATATTCATGACATATAATTATTTATCCTTGTATATGACATAATAAATATATAAAATTATATATTTTGCATGTGTCCTCTACGTGTCATGTCCTATACTTTTTGAAAATTTGCATATCATGTATGTTTTGCATCACATGTCCATGTCCATACTTCTTAAGCCTTACCCAATCAGTCTAGCACACCGAGTTCAAGCTTTGCTCCATTACCAGCTCAGGTGAAGCTTGCATATATGTTTTGTTGCATAAAGTTTCTCAAAAATAGTGTTTGAAAAAGATACAAAAACCTTTTATTGAAAAACATGGTCAATATGGACTCAGCTACGCAAAGTGATCAATCCCTTTGGGATGCAATTGATCGCTCTTTCAGCATAAGAAAGTGCTTAAAACACAATCGATCACCATGCGATCTCTCTTTCAATAGAAGCAAGAGATCAACTTGCAATCGATCCCTAAGCGATCACTCGGCAAAAAATTTGGTAAAATAGACAGCGATTGATCCTTTTATGATGTGATCAATTGTTCCTTAAGTGCGATCAATCACCTGTATAGTTTTTCACAAATCCTTAGTTGAGTTGGTTTTAAAAGTTGTTTTTATATAAATAAATCCCCTCAACCTATTTTTCAGTATTCTAACTATTGTTTTTCATAGCCAAATTTTGAAAACTCAACAATAATTCTTAGCGATAAATCTGACGTTCGTGAGAGAATATTGTTGAGTTAGTTTTCTAAAAACCCTTAAAAAACAAAAAACCTTGCATGTCTTTGCATTGTTCATTTTATAGCCAAGGCCGATTGGGTAATCGGAGCCATTCAAGAACAAAGATCGACACCTGGAGCTTCGTGTGTCCAGAAGATCAAGAAGGTTGTCTGGGTCAAGTCGCATTAGTGGACCTTCTATAAATCAACAACAAAGTTAGGTAATCCTAGATGAATGGTTTTGAAGTTTTAGAATAACAAAAAAGGGCCCCATACTCTTATTTCTTCACCCTTATTCAATTCTATCTCTTTCTCCTTGCAAATAAAATATTATTTATTTTCTTATTTTGAATTGCTAGTGGATTACTTCAATTTGATGTCAAAATCTTTCCTAGCAACTTGTGAGCCCGTCCAAGAATTTTAGAATAACCAAAAAGGGCCCCATACTCACATATACCACATCATTGTTACCTTCGTCTACCTCATGATCATATATCGGCATTGGTAACACCAAAATTTAAAAAAACTTCACTGAGACTCGCCTCGATACTCGCCTCGCCCTGAGGCTAAGGTAAAAACGCATCAAGGCTTTGATTTTAGGCTATACTCCCTAAAAGCTTGCGCATGACAGTCTAAGGCATGCGCTGTAGGTGCACCTTGTGCATAAGCATATGAGTCGTATGCATATGAAGAGGCTGCCTTAGGCTCTTATTAAACTTAGTCTAGAAGATGGTTTAAATATAAAAAACAAAAAAATAAGAAAGAATCCTTCTTGCAACTATGTTCTGTAGAAAAAATTAAGTAAATGACCAATCAAATAAAAACACAAAGTTAATGCTCAAGTGAGGCTCAATTACTAAAGTTAAGAATATCAATTTCACTTTCAAAGAAGGCAAGCTTCATTCTTTGCAGTGAAATATTCGACGCCTTAAGGAAAAAAGTATTTACAGCTTTATATTTAATTTTTACTATTTTAAAATATTTAATTTATTTACTAAATATTATCATTTAAAATTTGAAACACCTACACCTCGACGCCTTAAAACTTACGCCTCACCTCATGAGTGATTAAACGCCTCAAGTTATGCATTCATCTCTAAAAAATTTAGGTAACACTGCTCTACAAGATCAAGGACAAAAGGGAGATCACTTTAAATTTAATGATGTGGAGATTATCATGATAATATGACAATCTTTGTCAAACCTTCAGTTGCAAAATTCAAAGAGACAACTTCTCCAACAAGAGGCAATTAATGCAACTTGGTATGACAAGCATTCAACCTAAAATAGATTAAACTTCATGTGAACTGGAAGAAGACAACGTAGCCTTTAAACTTGATGCTTACCACCTAAGATTGCTGAAAGCATTTTATTTATGAAAGTTCCTAGTGTCAAATGTATCTATATTTTGTATTGTTGTACCTTTCCAATTTTTTAGTAAAGTTTTGAGGCTTCAAGTAGATAGGGATCCTAATTTGTCAACATAATTAATAGGAAAAGTTCTAAAAAGTTCCTGGTTACTTTCTCAGCCGCAGAAAAGCTATGAATAGGCCTCACCAAAACAAAATAAGATCAATCCCCGATAAATAAATTCAGGTTGAAAGAATCAAAAGGGATTTTTCACTTGGCCTATGTTATTCAAGACATATACTAAAATTCTAAAACTTAAGCATTAACAAATTGGAGGGTATAAGCTGTTCCACTGAAAAAAACATGTACATAAACAACTTTGTATATTTTCCAAACCTCCCATACCTCAAGATGCTGAGCAGCTTCACCAGTCAAAGCAACAGTGGCTGCAGCCAGTCCAATCAATCCTCCCTTAAAATAAATAAAAAATCAAAATTCAAAACATCAATACCAAAACCATGGAAATTCTAATATACACACCCTTCAAAGGCATGTACCATATGCACCCTTAGATATGCCATTTTTGTGTTAAAAGTTATTCGTTGTGACATTATTTTAGTTATGTTATGACATATTTTTTTAAGATAGGACTCAGAAAGAATCTTGCATATGGTACACACCCTTTCAGGGGTGGCTACCATAGTGTTTCCCCAAAACCATAGAACACCACTATATATATATAGTAAAACCCTAGTTTTCAAACCTGGCTACTTACTTTCCGGTGATTCACCTGTGCCGAGTATGTGAACTCATTGGCCAACAAATTTATCACGGCCGTAATCTTATCGTGCTCTCCCGCCGCCGCTAGCTGCTTCACGATTCCTTCAATCTGCACAATCATCAAACATTCATTCACCCAAAATCAAGCCACCAAAAACCTTAGAACGATGATCAACTCAAAAATTGAGACACAAAAGAGATAGAAAATTCTAGTGAGTGCAAAAATAGTACCTCAAGAGCAGCATTCTTCCGCTTCTCGTAGAGTTTGTCGGAGAGGTTTCGGAGAACGGCGGGAGGAATCACAGAGAGCGCGTCGGCCATAGAATAAAAAACCCTAGAATCGTTTCAATCGATTGAAAATAGAAATCAAAGTTGTCGTTTTCTGATCTTCTCTTGCTGTAATCGGAACATCTCTAACGAACACATATAGATTTTATCGATAGAGACGAGTTCGAGATTTGGCTTGAGAATCAACAACAGATCTGAAATGGAATTGGCAAGTGAATGGACTGAACTCACAAATTTTCCCGGAAAATTTCCTTCTAATTTTCTTTCCGAGAAAATTTCGTTGTTCGCACTCGCTGTGGCTGTGTTTTTAGCGGTTAAACGTCTCGGCCAGCGTGCGTTTTTAATGTTTGGAGCCACAGACAGAGACACAGAGATGGTTACAGAAATTGCAGCTGAGAGTTGTGAAATGGCACAATTAACACAAAGAAGAAAAAAAAATATTTGTTTGATTAATTCCAAATTAGGGGTCACTATCAATTTTATTTTATTTTTTTTTAAAAGAGTGTATATTGGAATTTTTGATATATAATATAAATTTCATTATAACAATAAAGATTAATTATAAAATTATTGCCTAAATATATATTCCTTTTGTGATTTTAAAATTACAATTATCCCTTATAAGAACTTGTCATTTAACAAAATTGACAAAAAATATGAAATCCCTAACTATCTTCCTATATAATGATAAAATTATCAAAATTATTATTTCAAAATATCATTAAAAATTATTAATTGACTTAATAGTTATGCGATTAGAAATTTTAAGAGTCGTGATATAATTTTCAAAATCACTAAAGATAATTATTATTGTAAACAAATGTCAAGAAGTGTATTTATAATTTATCCTAAAAATAAAGTTTGTCAAATATGCATCATTTTCTTTTTCTAATTTTATATTTTTAAATTTTCATATGACAAAATAATTAATTAGACATAAAGTGTTCAATATTTATTATTTATTATAATAATGATGTATTTTTAAATGGAAAAATTAGGGAGAGATCCTCCATGTATGTTTGTGTAAGAGTTTAAGAACAACAAAAATTAATTTGATAGCTAAGGTCACCAAGATTTAAAATTTTAGAAAGATAAGAACAAACTTTAACATACATGGATCAAAATGCCCGTTTAATCCTATAAACCTTTTTTTTTTTCTCTAAATTTTCACCAATCGTTTATCTCTTTCTTTACAATCTATCTGCGGTACCACTTTAACTGAATCTTCAACGTCATCACCATATCCAGCAACGTTCATCTATTGGCATTCATTCTTTTACTTTCTCTCTCACAACCACATCTATCGACACTCTGTCATTTACCATCCTTGCCAAACTATTGTCATTCATCACCACTGATAGTCTCTTACCGATCTACGCATAGATCTAGCATGTTTAATTTTCTCTTTGGTCAATTTGTTTCATTATCACCAATTTGGGCACAAATTTGATATAAAAGTTATAAATTTCTTTTCTCTCACATCCTCTCCTTCTCTCTCTCTCTCTTTCTATGATTTTCTTTGTGGCTTTGTATTTTTCTGTGTTGAAACACGAAATTTCTCTGTGTTGAAAAAAAATTCTGTCTCTATGTTTTTCTCTTTCTTTGAGTGAAATTTCATTATGTAAGTCAAAGAAATTTCACTGTGACGTAACAACGAACACAGTAAAATTTCATGAATTTTTTTTCTTCAAAATTTCATATTACTCATGGATCTTATTTGAAAGATCCTTTCAATAGAAATCTAAAATTATAAATTTTACAAAAAATAGAGATGTAAATCAAAAGTTTTGAAATCACTTAAACAATATAAAAGATAACTAACTATAGGGGTTATTTTTGTCCAAAATGGTTAACCATAAACTACTACTAGAAAATTGTTTGTCCTTATTCTTCGAAAGAAATATTAGTAGAGATCTAAAAAAAAAAAATTCTATTCAGGTCTCTAAAAATATTTTGTATTAGTTTAAGGACAATCAAAATATAATGATTTAAAAACGCTTTACTTTTTTCTAGACAAAATCATTCTTAGTCTAGTTTCGTTATTCTACTATCTCTGACTATCATTGCCACCTCTAACTGTTGATGAAAACTTGACTAGCAATGGTTGTTGGTGACCATTTTTTGGTGAAAAAAAAAATAAAAATATCTTGCTAGTTTCCAAAAAAGTGAAGTTGTTCGACAACTGTTTTCGGTGAGTCTTCTGCGAAATGAAATTTCACTATGCTGAGTTAATGAAATTTCGTTGTTAGAAACATAAAGGTTTTCAATTAATTGCTAAAAATTATATAGTTGAATCAACTTTTTACATGTTAGGACACGGATTTTTTTTTTTTTATTTACTTTAATGAAATTTTACTTTTAGATTAAGTTAATGAAATTTCATTGAGTCCTTAAAATTGAAAAATTGAAAGTCAATTGAATTTTCGCTATCTTAAAAATTTAGTGAAATTTCACTAACCAAAACCAAACAAAGTTTCACAAAGTTAGTGAAATTTCACTAACCAAATATAGTCAAAATATAGTGAAATTCCATTGACCAAAACTGGTGAAACTAACCAACAACATACAAATCAACAAATAGAGAAATAAAATAAAAACATAAAGTGAGAAATGACATTTGAAAACAAACAACATTCAAATATACTCCATTCAAAATCTCCACTTTCTTGTCACTTTGGCGAAGTCACACCATCAAGTCCTAAAAGTTTTGTTAGATTTGGGATGAGCTAATACCCAGTAGAAATACCATTAACAAAATATATAAATGATTGAAATGGATATGATCATACTATGCACATGTCAAGATAAAATCTATGCTTTTCTCTTTTAAATAAATGATGTTCAATGTACAACTTGCCATTTAAAATCTCATCATCAATCTTAGACGATAAATATGCAATGAAGTCCCAAGCAAGAACCAAAAATCATACATATATATATGTATATACTAAAAATATCCCCATATTTTCCAGCTCTCAGTATGATAGAGCGATGGGAACTTAAAAACATTTTCCTTCCACATTTGTCAACTCTAAATATGCTGGGACCAGTCGACACCCAAAAATATTTTTCCACATTTGTCTAACGATAAGCTCAAGACAAGGTAATTGGACATTTTGACTCCCCATGCAGGTACTAATACAATATTCATCTCATTTCCAAAACCTTACTCAACTACTCGGACTCATACAATATTTACCCCCTTTCGACATTTACAAATATCCAAGAGATTGTAATAATCATGGAACAAGATCATGAAAATGCAACATGGTGCATGAATTTGTAAATGCCTCAATTTACCTAAGATTCATTCAATGCCTCAATAAGGATTGAACATGATCAACAATCAAAAGAACTTCCAATTTCCACATTCCAACACACCCAAATTTCCCCCATCACAATGAACATTTCCAAAATGTTTCAAAATCTAAATTCATACACATTTAGACTAAACATCAATTCAATTTCATGATTTAAGGCCCAATTGAATAAAACTTCATTTTTAGAGCAAAGTTCAAAATTAGGGTTTGAATAAAATTTGGACTTTTTGTTGGACAATCTTCACTGTATTTAAAAAAATAAATTCTGTTTGTGTACTTAACAATAAATGAAATACAGAAGAAATAAAGGAAAGAAGAGAGCTTGTTTGATTACAAAAATCAAACCAGAAAATAAAATAAATAAAACAGACTTTTATTTTGTTACAAAAACAAAATAAAAATCTGAAACTGAAAAATTAATAAAATAGAAAAGTAAATTAATTACTTACCAAATTAATTTGTTGAACAAAATTTTCTGATCAAGTCCAGTGTCTAACACTGTGTCTTTAAGACAAATTCGTCCTCTCCACGGTGCTTTCAGAATGTGGGCGTCTATCTCCCGGATAAAATGATCAACAGTGAATAGTAACAGCACTACACACTATTCACACAACGAACACACTAAGTGTTTACACTCTCTCACAAGGAAAATAATGCAGCAAAATGTAGAGAGTAATTGCAGAATTTTTTGGACGAAAATTGGAATGAAATCCAAATGAAGGACTTGCCCATTTATAGGTGTAATGGTGACTTTTCAATTTGAATTCAACAAGTATAGTATCTGTTTGGTTTGAATTTTAAACAGATATTAAATTGTTTTTGGGTTTGAATTTGAACAGATAAAAATATATATTTTGAACAGTTTCGAATCTGTACAGAATTTCGGATCTGTTTGTATAGAAACTGTGAAGATGTGCAAAAATTGAATTTGAATTTTTCAACTGAAATTTAAATTCAGATGGTCAGAATTTATTTTCCAAAAAATAAAAAATAAATTCAAATGTTTTTAGCTCAAAAAGATAGGTATTGGGCCGGACAAGCCCAACCCAACCTCACACCATGCACACGCGTCCAAGCTCGTCTGAACGAACGGCGGCGACGACGTGTGTTTACTTTTAGGTCCAATGGGTCTAACCTAATTTGCACATAACTTCTCCCTTCTACAAACCTGGGGTGCCGCTCTCCCCAAGTTATAATCTCAAAGCTTTATAAACCCATAAAATTCTTCCTACCAAACAAATGTGAGATAAGCCTTTATTTAAACCTTAAGGAATTTCCACCAAAAATTTCATTTCTATGGAGCTCACTTTGGCTTTAATTTCTCATTCACTCGATAATGGTTTTGAGCAACCAAATATACTACGTGAATCACAACGCGGCATAGAACGCATTACCACTTAGACCCACCAACTTTCGCGTATGGGTTTCACCTAAAAAATAGACCAAAGTTAAAGAAAAATCATATTTTCCAAAACCATTTCTAACACTTTTCTCTCTCTTGCATTTTTAGAACAAATACTTATCATCAAGAACCATTATCATTCATAGTTACTCAAAATCTTTCAAAAGTTTGAGTAAAAACTCTTTTTTAATGCATCAAACCCCATTTAATACAACCCAATCATCTCATATATAAATATAACTAAGAAAGTACAACATATACATCTCAAATCATAGATATATTAAGTTAAAAGTACCCTTACCTCAAAAATAAGAGCTAACAAGGTGAAGACCCAAGGAGAACTTGGAGAAAAAGTGATCCAATCAGTGAAAAGGTTGATTTTCACTTGTTCTTCACTTCTAATGCAAGATTTTGGATGGATTCTTAGTAAAAGATATGAAATCAAAGGTTTGTGGCTAGGGTTTCTCAAACAAGAAGAAAATGAGAGAAAAGAAAAATAAAAAGTGGGGTAAAAAGTGAGTTTTAATTGGCTAAACGCAAACAGACCACTCGAGCGATCAATACTAAGCTCAAGCGGTGTTAGAACGAATACGCTCGAGCAGTGACTTCATCGCTCGAGCAAACAAATCATCCTCCTAGAATTTCAGACTTGCAGAGGAGATACTGGTTGCCCGATTCACTACTTGAGCAGTTCCTCCTTTTCCAGAATGTTACAATAAGGTTAGTTTTGTATCATTAATGTTTTACTTTGTCCTTATTCTTCTGAAATTAGAAATTCTAGGAACTTTAACTAGCAAACAAATTTTCGGTGTCTTTAAACTCTCACATGAACATGTAGAGAGATGTATCCTTAATTTTTTCTTGATTGGGTCAAAAAGTATTTTCTTTATTAGCTTTACTAACTTAGCGCTCTCTCTCTATCTCTATCTCTTTCGAAGTGCTCCCAACTAATTTTTATTATTATTTTTAAGAACTTTGTATCCATACCTTGGTTCATACACATGAAATTGTAACAATCAACCTACTATACCTCTGGTCAAATGTCAATGTCCCTCTTTTGTTACTCCATCGTATAATTCTTTAATATAAGTCAATAATATGACAATCACATGACTATGAAATGAGAGTAAAAGAGGAAAATCATCTCCATTTCCCGCCTATACACATTGCATCTTAAAATTTACATCAAATTATGACTATTTTTCACTAAAACAAAATATATATTATGAATGATTAAAGAGATGAACTAGGGTTTTATAGAAATTGAAATCACAAAGCTCGGTTTCTTGCTACCCTTTTTATTTCAAAAACTCTATTTTCTTGCATCTTCGTATCGTCCCTATTTTTAGCATATGAATATATATATTGTATTATATAACTCTTGCATACTTATCACATGGAATAAAGTGTGTATTGGTAGAAGATGGGGATGAATTTTCTCTATTCCCTTCATTTCGTAGTCGCATGCTTGTCACATGACTGAGTTTTGTAAAATACTTAAACAATGAAGTAATAGAAGGGGAATATTGACACTTGGCTAGAAGTGCAAGCAGTTGACTATTACAATTTCATGTGTAGAGATCAAAATGAGATTTAATGCAATGGTGCGATGTAGTTTACCCAAACATTAATCTCCCCACTCATATGATCATCAAAGTTTATTGATCTTTATCAATTAGATTAATTAATTTTTAATTTATTGAGCTAATTTCTTACAACTCTTTATGTGATGTTTTAGTTAACCACAAAAATCTTTAGATTAGTTAAAAAATAGTTATAACATTTCATACTTAGGCCTTGTTTGGGAATATGTTTTTTTAGTAACTTTTTGACTTTTTAGTTAAAATATGATTAAAAAAAAACTAGTATGTTTGAGATATTTTTTACGAAAAGATATGTAAAAAGTAGAGAGAAAATGAAATCTTTGACTTTTTGATATAGGTTGTTGACTTTTTGATTTTTTTAGTGACTTGGCTTTTAGGCTAAAAAGTAATGTTGCCAAATAAGGCCTTATTATTTAAATATTGAATAAATTATACTTAGTACCCCCACACTTTAACTACAAATCTCACTTTAGTTCATTTACTTTTAATTGTAAAGTCAACCCCCCACATTTTAAGTCAAGTTACAATTTTACCCTTCCGTCTATCTACCGTTAATAAAGTTAACAAAAATTAAAAATGAAAGGAGTAAAGGAAAGTTTTTAGTGAACATATAAGAACTAAAGTGAGATTTTGATAAAACTATAAAAAATATCACATATGCTTTAGATGACAAGTTCCATTAACCTTTTTAACAGCAGATGGCTAGAAGGGTGATATTGTAACTGGAATTTTTTTTTTTTTATCAGCAAAAAAAAAAAAAACACTTTATTGATAATAATCAATGTACATGTAAAACATTAAAGACAATACATCAATAAAGAAAAGCAAGTGTTCAAACAATCATAGTTACAATATCCAATCCCAATTAGGTTGACACCGAAAATAAAGCGTAATCATATGCAAGCACACGACAAGCGTAGAGGGTTTACTCTTACAATTGAAAATGAAGGGATCAAAGTGAAATTTTGATAAAAATATAAAAATGATAAGTGTAATTAACCCTTAAATATTAAAATGACTTCAAAATTATTCTAAGATAGGCAACGAAATAATAATAATAATAATAATAACTAAATCAGCTCAACTATAACAGTTAATAGTCTATCACTATTTTATTCAAAACTGATCATGAGCAATTTTCATATCTCTCTCTCTTTTTTTTTTTTCTTTTTTTTTTTTCACCAAAATTTCACCTAATTTGATGTATTATAAGTTAGTTTGCAAATACAAGTTAATTACTCTCAATAATTATCTAAATTGTTATCTTAAAATGTTGAGGCTTGTATCAGTAAGATTATTTTATGTAAAAAAAAGAAAAAAAAAAGAAACAGAAGTATATCGAGACTAGTGCACCAATCAACAGAGGGTCTGATATTGGTGAGAAATAGTTGAGTAAAAAATAAATAAATAAAATAATTGACTAAAATCACGTGGCAAGCATGAGCTTTGAATACTTTTTGATATGGTCGGTGCATTGTGCAATAAGATTAGAAAAGAATGCGTGTTAAATTAGAAAAGGTAGAAAAAAAAAATAAAAAAAACGTTTGACTGCCTTAAAAAAAAAGGGTAAACTACCAATAGGTCCTACTTTGGAGACTTATTACTCAATAGGTTCTACTTTGGAGACTTATTACCCATTAAGTCCTATTGATAAATTTATTAAGTGATAAAGACAAATTTATCAGTCTTTTATTTTTATGAATAAATTTATAGTGATAAATTTATCAATCTCTTTGTTTTTATGAATAAATTTTTAGTGATAAATTTATCACTCTCTTATTTTTATAGTGTTAAATTTATTAGTTAGGACCTGTAGGTAAATAAGTCTAGTTAATAGGACTAATTGGTAAGTACCTCAAAAAAAAATTATAGTTCGATCCACAATGATATAATATAATATGTGTTAATTTTTAATTTATTATATATTTAATTATGTGAAAAGTAAACAAAATAAGGTGATTTTATTAAGGATATCTATCATTTTTCTAAAAAATAAATATACATGTGAAAAGTAATATTATAAATTAAAGATCATTTTGGATCTTAGGCGGTCGATTTCTAAACAAATCAACAACTAACACTTGTCATTGGAGTGAATATAAGGGTAATATTTCGAAGGTCTTAACATTTTTCAATCGTGAAATGATAGAAATAGTACTAATTGAACATAGGTTTGAGAGTAAACATAGTGTCCTCTTGGGAACTTGGTAAAAAGTCAACTTTTTGACTTTTTATCAAATTCTCTCAAAAAAGTCATTAAAAAAGTCAAAAAATTAACTTTTTACGAACTTTCCAAACACCCCAAAATAAGGTGGTTTTGTCATATAGAATGAATACTATAAATAAAAATGTTAAGGAAATGTAATAGTAAAAGTAAATATTAACTAATTTAATTTAATGTAGTCTATACTCGTTAATTGATGGGTTGGGGGGTACAAAGCTTAGAATATAAAACTTATTACAAGGTAAAAATTGAAAATAAAAAACAAAAAATAAGTGCATATTTTCTCTTTAATTTTAATAATTAATTTTTTTACTTGTTTAATTTATTTCTTTCTCTCATATCGAGCAAAAGACATGTTAGTAGGATGAATCGATCGTCTTTTTTTTTGAGTGGGTAAAATTGATTGTCTTTAACGTAGGCAAAAAACTATTTACCAAACAATCAAACACAAATTTGTAAAATAAAAAAATTATACGTAACTTTATAAATTACACCAAACATGGGGTTAATTTGATTTGGTTGGGTGGGTGCACTGAATTAGCAACACTTTTTCAACATGTTAGGTCGAAAACAACGTTCACCTAACTTATATTTTGATCCAATTTTTTTTTTTTTTTTTGTTATTTTAATTCTATTTTCTGTTTCCTTTGTTCATGTAAAATAGGGATTATATATATCTCTTTCATTCATTCTTAAAAAAAGAAATATCAAACATCATTTCTTTTCACTTCCTCCCAACAATTATCTAGAATTAGGTACTTTCATTCATTCTTAAAAAAAGAAAAATCAAACGTCATTTCTTTTAAATTCCTCCCAACAATTATCTAGAATTAGGTATTCATGATCTTCAAATTCTCAACTAGGGGACACAAATTTCAATCCTTGGGACCCATTTGTCTTCCCAAAAGAGTAATATTAGATCCAAAATATTCCTTCCTTGTTATACTTTCTTTTTTGGGGTAAATTACACTAACCTCATTTAGAAAAAACACAATAAATTTTATAGTTGTAACATAATTACATGAAGTTCCTTTATAATTTTAATATATATAACACTTAATCTTCTTTTCATAAATAATTTATTAATTATATGGAGAAAAATAATAATTTTGTCATCTCTTTTATAGGAAAATGTATACTTTTGTTATTTATTTTTGTGTTTTCAAAATATTTTCATTAATTTTGATTCACTTAACCTACTTGACCTTATTAGAAGGGAGATCAGTATAATTATATCAAAATTGTAAGGCTTATTTGGGGTATTTGGTGTGGCTTATTTTGGCCAACTTATAGATTCTAACTTTTGAAAAACTATTTTGGACTGTTTGGTTAAACTTATTTTAAACAGCTTCTGATTCTAGCATCTTATTTTAACTATAAAAAAAAAACTGATTATGAGAAATTGCCCATCTCATACTTCTGATTATCAATTTCTACTGTGGACATGTTAATTTGCGATTATACTTTTAGATTTTTTATTTTTTGAAAATAGAAAAATACCCAAATGGACTGTTGATCAATTTTTTTTTTTTTAATAAGAAATGTGGACTAGTAGCGAATAACAAAAAAAATAAAAGTTAATTCATTACAACTAACAAAGGTTGATTCAATTTACAATTAACATAGGTAAAAATGATATTTACACATCAAAATGCTATTTCACAGTTTATTTACCAAACACTATTCACCAACTTAAATGTATAATCCAATAGTTACACCAAATAAATTAACAATTTCTGATTAAAGCTATAATCTATAATTGATTAAATTATAATTTATAATTTTTTTTAACAGCTATCCCAAACACCCCAACTATATACATATATTTTAAAATCTGATGAGAGGTTAGTGTAATTTACTTTTTTTATTTTCTCCCTTTACTTTTCTTTATTTAGGGCAAATTACAGTGCAAGACCTTATACTTTAACCCTTGTATCATTTTGGTCTATGTAATTTCAATTTACTCAATTTTGAATTTTTTACTTTGTCTCAAATTGGTCCAATTGATTTCAATTGTTAGCATTTTTTATGACAAATGCACACATAAGCGGCATGTGTAATGCTTTTAAGGTCAAAATTATAAACTCGATCAATTTAATGACTTAATCTCAATCAACTTAGTGATCATTTTCCATCAAAAAACCTAACAAACTTATCAATTAGACCAAATTGCCACAAAATCTAAAATTAAGGGTTAAAATTGAGCCAATTAAAAATGTATGGACCAAAATGACATAAGCAACAAAATATAAGGACTATTGGTATAATTTACTCTTAAATTTAAAAGGACACATTTTCCGATCACAATATTTTATTAATCAGTAATGTTACACGTGGAGAATTTTTTTTTTAAGAAACACAGAAAAATTTAATATGTGACCCAAAATTATTTTAAATGTAACTTACACTGTATTAAAATAAATTTAGACCTATATATTAATTTTTCTATGTATTTGTTTTTGGATAAATCACATTTTCACCCTCAAAGTTTCATTTGAATTTCACTTTAGTCATTCATCTTTTAATTGTAAAATAATTAAATCCTCATATTTTAATCTTTGTATTAATGTAATCTTTCCGTTACTCACCATTAAAAAAGTAGACATAAAGTATTCACATCAATCTTGGCATAGGAGCTAGCCAAAACAGCGAAGAAAATCAGGAAAGAGATTGTAGTCACCTCATTTTGATCGGCCCTAAGACTTGGGCTCATTTTCTCTAAGCACCCAATAATGAAAGATCAGAATGTGCAAATCCTTCGATCCCTTCAACAAAGAGCTTTATCTAGAGGTCGATCCCAACTTTTTTACCCGTTTTGGCCAAATGTTTTCAGACCTTTAAAAAGGCTTTCTCCAAAATGTTTTCTTTAGCCATGCTTAAATCCAATCATTTTTATAATGTTCGAGCTCATCTTCCAAAATCAAAATATTGTGACTTTCGTAACTGAAAAGACAAAGTAGAAATAAGTGGAAAAAGAGAGAATCCTCTCAAAAAACCTTTTTCCCTACCAAATTGCCTCAACCATACAAAAAGAAGCTCAATCGTAAAATTTTGATGCCTGGCCGACCATATTCTGGCTGATTGGACAGAAAAGAGATAGTGAGACATCTTTTTGGGGGCTAGACAAATTTGTCGAGAAACAAAGCAATTTTGGGGAAATGGTCCCCCCATGCATGTGGAGGTGCCACCTCCGCAATTCTCACACGAATTACGAACCCAACAATCTTAGGGACTATATAAACACCTCTCCTTCAAGAGAAAAAAGTGAGAAGAATTCTTATTAAGCCTAGAGACACCCAAAATTCTCTAAATTTACAATTCTTCAAATTTTCTCTCACTACATATACATTCACCTATACATACACCATTGAAAGCCATGGATTCAAGCTCAAGTTGCTGGAGATTATGGATCAAACTCAAAAGATCTGAGAGTGCTTGGAGGAATGAATTGCTAATCAAGAGGCTTATATTCCTCAATAGAAGTAAATCCACCAACTTTCTCATCACTTTCCTTCTACTTTCTTTTCTTTTCTCTCTTGCCAAACATTATAATTCTGAGATTCTATATTGATTATCATGTGATTGGCCTTGTGGATAGTGGGGGGAATTAGCCACCTCTCCATAGGATCGCTTGGATTACTTGAATTCTCACTTTTTCTTATTTTCTCACCTCCCAAACACTCCATTTTCTGATTTCTTTGGTAATTTAGATTAGTTCTAGACTTGTATAGAGCGCTCTAGTCCTACCTTATAGCTTGTTTTGATAATTGTTTTGTTTACTTTCATTTTCCATCACTTTCTCACTAATTTTCTCATCATCCAAACAAGTTTAATTTTCATAATTCAATCCTTTCTTACATTCTAATGAGCTTTAGGATTGTTTTGTGTTATTAATTGGTTGATCCATGGGTTTAAATTGGTGATTATAGTGTATTTCAATCTTATTTTCTTTCATGTTCTTCTATTTTCTCTTGTTTTCTCTCCACTTTCATAGAAGCCAAACATGGCTTCCACTTAGAAGTAATTTGAAATCTACTCTCTTAATCTATTCTTAACATGGATTTGAGTATCTATGTACTCTTTACCATAAAAGATGATGTAGATTCATATTCACTTCTTTAACTTGCTTCTTGTTTAGTTTGTTGGAACAATCTTCTGTGTAGAATAAATAAATTGAAACAAATCAAATAAATAAAATAAATTACGTACCGAATTTATTTTTACTGAACTGAATAAATAATTAAAAGATCAAGTCGAGTGTGTGACATTCTGTCCTTAAGACAGATTCGCCCCGCTATAGTGCTTACAGATAAATGGCGTCTATCTCCCAAGATACAATGATATTCACAAATTATAATAGCACTCCAAACAATTTGTTCGGCGAACAAAACCTGTGTTCTTACTCTCTGAATTTTTTACTAAAATAATATGAAGATTATATTATGCAAGAGAGCAAAACTAGAAGGCAAATGATGAATTTCAGATTCCCCAAATGCTAGAATAATGCTGGTATTTATAGGCAAAATAATCTGCCCGAACAGGTTCAATTTTGAACCGAACGGGTGCAGATTTTGAATGAACAAATGCAGCTCAAAATTCAACAGATATACTGGACAGATTGATCTGTTTGAACTGTGTAGTTTCTATCTGTGTAACTGCAGCAGTTATGAGCAGTTTCCTGCAATTAACCTGTTAGAAATTTCGAACTGAAGGAGAAAAATAAAATGGAGAGAAAATTAATTCAATTTTATCCAAAAAATTAATATAAGAACCGACCCGACCCACAACCGTGCTCGACACAGCTTGGCCGACGGCGATACGCGCCCATGTGGTGGTTTGGGCTAAGGTTCACTTTATCCATAACTCCTCCCTTCTACAAACTTTGGGTGCTCCTTAGGGCCCAACCCAAGTTAGTATACTAAAAGCTTATATACTCACAATAATTTTCTTAAAGTTTCAATGTGGGACAACCCATTTCAAGGAAACCCACATTTACTTCTTTAATGTCCATTCCACGAACTTGAAAACGACGTCAAGTTCCCATTCACTCATAAATGATTTTGACGAACCGTCTTCACCATGTGACTTACCATGAGGCAAGGAATACGTCATCTCTTCGGACCCACCCAAAAGACGTTTGGGGCCCACTTAAAATTGGGCTCAAACTTGGCCTAAAATAAGCCTATAAAAACCATTATTTCCAACATAGTTTCCATTTCATGTTTATTTCTTTTATGATCATCATTGATTTCCTATATCTTTGATGATCAAATAAGTCTATCATCTCATCCCCTCCCTCTATGATGAGTATGGTAGTCCTCATTTTGGTTTCTTTCCTATTTTGCTTTTATGATCATCATGCGATTTTTTATATCCATTGGTGATCAAGGAAGACCATCATCTCATCTTTCCCATGGTGAGAATGATGGGTTTAACTTATTTTCATTCCTTGTTCTCTTCATTATTTGATTGCTTCTATGATTATCATGTAGTATCTTGTAGTGTTTTGTAGCTTTTCTCTTTCTTTTGATAGCTTTGCTAATCGAATCATCCATGTTAACTTTTATTTTAGTTAGTAGTTGCTTCCATTATCCTTGTTGAGTAGTCTCTTTTTTGTAGCTTTGATGTATATCTCCCTTTTATTTAGAGCTTTCCATATCTTGGCATCATATTTTCTTTATTTCATCAGTCTTCCATGTTTTGTATCCAATTTTTTTCATAAATCAGGCGAGGCTCATTTTATCTCACATTTTCTTTACTTCCTATGTTATTATGTGTGCTACACCATGTCTTGAAATGGTTCATATATCACATGTTAGTAGCCAAGTTTTTAGTTGCATTTTTTTTTGCATTAGTTTCTTTGCATTTGGATCATGCATGTTTAGTCTCTTTGGATGTCGGCGGATGGAAGTTATTTCGCTTAAGTTGGGAAAATATTGACTTCCATACATGTGGACTCATTTTTTCTTTGAGTTGCACTTTTTTCAAACTCTTTTTCAAAACGCATGAAATCGAAGCATTCTAAAGTAAATGATTTAGCTTATACTTGTTTGTTTCACATAGTAATTTTAGCATTAATAATTGGAACATAAACATATACTTGAAATGAATCTCATATCTAGAATTAGTAGAGGCCGATTTTTGATCGAGTGAGTAGGGGTGCTCAATTCATGACCTTCCCCTCTCATATCTAAGTTCTCGAGCTGAGACACTTTGGTTACGACGGATAGTGGCCTTTGGCATGAGTCATGAGTTTTTTAGGTTTCCCAAAAGATTTGGTCGTGACAATAAATCTCGTGATGTGGTCCATTTTTGGCATTTCTTATGATTAGTGGATTTTCTATGGATTTGCCTAATTTGGACTCTCATTCTGTTTCACATTGCACTAGTGGAACTAGACCAAGGGTTCTAATTATCAGGCCCACTCGGACCCCCTGGTCCAGGAGATCCCACAAAGATCCGCAAGCGAATGATGCCACTAACGATCAAAATCCAAGGGTGGAGGACGACCAGAGAAGGGCAATGGTAGGGCACAAGATCAGGGCCAAGATGAGTATTATAACAAAAATGATGTCCAGATTTGGAAGGATCGATGTTTACACAACGATGTAGAGGTAAAAGATTTGTTTAACAAAGTAGTAAAGTTGCAAACCATGATGAAGTTCTTCGTACAAACTCAAGTTTTGCATCTAACACCACCATCTCTACCCATGATTATTAATGCTGGTGTTCAGAATAGGGGCAGGTGTCGGCCCGACGCAATGGGAGATAGCCATGGGGCTCACCACGGTTATCAGTACATGTCGACCGAGGTGAACCCTGAAGGGAAGTACAGTTATAGATTAGAGGATCAAAGCAAGTGAATGGACAAGAACAGAATGCCGAGAAGACGTTAAATCTTAACAAATCCAAGAGGCCAAATCCTAGCACAAGGAGTATTACACCGATAAGGCTGAAGTCGGTTAATAACAGAGTATCGAGGCAAGCAAAGGAGGATTTATGCATTGTCCTTTCAAAGAAGAAGAAGGTGGCTGTGGTTATATCAATGGTTAACACAAGGTCACCATTCTCCTTGGAGTTGGAAGCATTTGAAGCACGGAAGAGGTTTACCATATCGAAATTCCATACACTTGACGATAAGTCTAATCTTAATGTCCACATCAGGCTTTATCTTAATGTGATGTCGTCATGGAGTGGAAATGATATATTTTTATATAAAGTGTTCCCAAAAACATTAGGGGACATAGCCTCATATTGCTTTTTGAAGTTACCAAAAGGGTCGGTGAAGAATTGGGATGGTTTGGTCGAGATGTTTGGGTTGGTTTATCACTAACAATATTAAGTCTTTAAGGGCTGACTCATTGATGTCTATGAAGAAGCATGCTAACAAAAGTTTGAGGGCCTATGCCAAGAGATATTACGAGGTTTACAATCAAATTCCATGTTTTAACTAGGAACTTGTTGTGGTTTCATTCAAAAATGGCCTAGATGACGATAATCCACTTTGGCAATCCCTAGCCAAGACTCTCCGATATCAATGGAGAATCTGATAGCTAGGATTGAGAAGTATGCAAGGGCCAAGGAAGACAAGCTGAAATGAGGAAGTACAAGAAAGTAAGAGAAGATGAATAGTTCACCTAGGCGGAACCAATCGCCGAGGAGGAACGTAGGTAGAAACAGAGAGCTAAGGCTGAAATCTATATAAGCAATCGGTACTGTATTTAGAATCTCGATTTATAGGATCTTGGAAAGAATTAGGGACAACTCTACTTCAGACCACCTCAACAAATCCCTGGGGAGTCAATGGAGAGGTTTTAGATGAAGTCATGTACATACTACGAGGACAATGGGCATATGACAAAGGGATGTCGATCTCTGAAGTAGCATTGGAAGATCTTGTCAAGCAAGGGAATCTAAGGGATCTAATTGATGAAGAAATAACAAGAGCAAAATAGGCCAACATGGACCAGGCTCCAATTGGGGCATCACTGCCACCACCGCCCGTAGCACCTCAGGTTGAGGAATCTTGGGTCATTAATATGATCCACTCCCAGGTGAACGCTAATGAGATCCAGGGGGAGACTCAAAGGGTAAAGCATTTGCAATATGTTTATCAAATGCAATAGAAGAGGCCTCAACCGGGTAGAATTTTGGGGCCAATAATATCATTTACTGAAGATGACTTAGATATTGTTCAACAACCATACAATGATGCGCTGGTGGTTACACTGTTCGTGAAAGGGTGAAAAGTAAAAAGGATATTGATCGATTAGGGCAACTCGTGTGACATCCTTTATGTTGGGTGTTTTATAGAACTCAGCCTCAAGAATGAAGACTTAAAACCATCTGATAGCCCAATGGTTGGGTTCAATGAAATGCCGATAGCCCCTAGGGGCTGTGAGTTTGAATGTGCAGGCAGACATCAAGGTCATGAAGACAAAATTCACTGTGATTGACATCCCATCACCTTATAATGCGATATTAGGGAGACCATTGCTTCATGCAATGCAAGCTGTCCATTCAACCTTGCATTAGCTGTTATGATTCTCATAAGAGCCCTACAAGCGTACATCCAATATACTTGCTACTTACGAGGAGGGAAAACTACCTTTTCCAACAAAGTTTGGGATATAGGAGATCTAAGGAGATCAAATTCGTATGAAAAATTGCTCCATGACAACAATGAAGTTTACTTACAATATCCAAGATGTGAAGTCCGTCGAAGTAGACGAAGAAGACTAGGAGATCTTGGAAGATGTCAGCAAAGAACCAACCAACAAGAGTCAAGAACCACTGAAGAAGATCTTGATAAATGAAGGAGACAAATAACTTGTCACAACCCAAACATGCCCCTATAAGTTTAACGTCGTAACCGGCCAGTAATCCTTGGATTACCAAAGGCCTCTTATCAGAATAACATATAATTAGGGACTGCGGAAGCAAATATACAAAATATACATAATCCATAGAGCTGTGTAGACATACATGGGACTGAAATTTGAAACCTTATAACATATACACATAAGATGTCATGCCCACATAAGTCTCATAACACTGTGCAAGCATCATCAAAAGGGACTTAGCCCAGTATACAGATAAACGAAACATAAACGTTCTTAGTATGGTTCACAAAACTTGACTTCTATATACGGGAACCTCCCCAGGAGGCACGGTGGATGGCTTGACAAAACAGAACTTAGGCCTTCAATTTTGGGCCTGATCACGCACCTGGTCACCTACATACATAAATAATATAGTGAGTTGGAGCCCAGTGAATAATAACAAAGTAAAGGGTTTAAATGAATAATGTCCATCACAAGGTCAGAAATCAGGATTTATATCAGAAATAGATTTATATTCATATTCTTGTTCAAACTGCATACAGAGATCAGAGTTCATGATTCATCATACATGGTACATCCATTAGCGTTATCATGCTTGTCAGTTCTATAAGGAACCTCTGGTACCGAGAACTTGTAATATACTTGAGCCACGGTATTGCTACCCCGAGAAAGGACCTTGAGACCACGGTATTATTACCCCCGAGTAAGGGCCATGAGACCACAGTATTGTTACCCCCGGGCAAGGGCCTTGTGCTTATAGACCACAGTATTATTACCCTCGGGCAAGGGCCTTGTGCTAAGGATGCCACGAATACTTGTCAAAAAATGGGGATAGCCATTCATTGTATAGAACATAACATTTCATAAACAGATCTTATTCCTTCATACAGAAAATAATTAAAGTTGAACATAGCTTTACTAAGTTATTACTCACAGATGGTTTCACTTGCAGAACAAATTAGGCAGATAACCAAGACCGTTTATGGTGCGTGACCTACACAAACATTGAACAGATACGCATTGAATTACACACCCGGAATCATTAACTTAATCTTTTTTTTATCTTGGTGTGTTTCTACTTCTTATCCTCATTATTATGTCTTAATCTTGGCTTAAGAATGCCTAGGATGCAATGAGAATGCTAAAATGCACTTAAATACATTTAACAAAACTTGCTGAAAATAAGGGTCCCGCTCGAGCACAACTTTCTTCGATCGAGCAGACATGTAAAATGTGATTGGTCGCTCGAGCGAATCTTCTCTTGCTCAAGCGGTCTGTAAAAGTACTGGCTATGTGATTTTCACGCTCGACGACTGCTCGAGTGTGAGACTCATGTCATCGTTCGAGCGCAATTCTTGTCGCTCAAGCGGTCTGCAAAACATGTGAACTTCTGGAAGCATGCATTTTACGCTCGAGCCAAGTTTTGGTCGCTTGAGCGGAGATGCAAAAATAAAGGTGGCCGCTCGAGCACAGAATATGTCACTCGAGCGGAGAGGTCGAATTTTGAAATTTCCAAATTCACCTTCAAGCTTCAAAACTCAAATTCAACACTTTAAAACTCATCATTTTGGGCCAAAACTGCAGAAAACATTTAGAAACTTGTAAAATACTATGATTTGAAGAGCATTTTGCTAAATCAAGGCCCAAAAGTATGCCAATTGATCAAAGCTCCCATTTAAAATTTATGAATATGCCATAAACATAACATGCATGAATTACTTTGAACTTAAGTTTTCCAAAACATGATCAAGTAAGGTCAAATGGTAAGAAATGTGATGAATTCTCAAAACCAAGTCAAGATAGACTCATGCACTTGCATGTGCAAATTCTTTAGAAACATACTCAAAATGCTCTGATATATATATATATATATATATACATGCATACATGATACACTCCTTTAGCTAACTATCTAAGTTCAATTCTTGCATTACACAACTCAATTCTTAAATTACTTTACCTTTCTCACTTGATTTCATGAAGTAATCACTAAATTACAACTAAAAGGTAGAAGTCCTTACCTTAGAAGCGTAATTATGTGCTAGGTATTCAACTAAAAGGTAGAACACCTTGAATTTACTATAATTCTTTTCCCTCTCCTAGAGTCCAAGCTCAACTTTGATTTCTCTTTCTCTCTCATGTTTGGTTTGTGTATGTAAGCTCAAAGATGTGTTGAAATGAAGAAAAAGAATGAGTGAAGGCACAATAGGTGCCTTATATAGGGTTAAGTAGTAGTTGGCTAATTAGTTGACATTAATTATTGTAATTTAATCGTTCCGAATCGAATTTTAATTAAACCTACCATAATGGTCTAAAAATTCTCAATAGCACATAAATCAAGTCAATTTCATAATCAGATGCCGATAAGGCCTTCAATTCGCAGAACGAAACATAAATACAATCAGATATTTCTACGATAAACAAATATAAGCACAATAATGCAACACACACATGTAATTAATTCAAAATTTTACCTTAATTACTGATTAGGCTTATTTAATCGTTAATTAATGTTAATCAGAGGTCGGGGTTATTAAAAACTATTCTTTCTTCTCGGCTCTAGGTTAGCCAAGGAGGAGAAAAGAAAACTTAAAGCTTTCCTTAGGAAAAACAATGAGGTGTTCGCATGGACACTATATTAGATGCCAAGAATCAATCTTGAGGTAACCTATCATCGGCTAAATATAGACAGGACAGCAAAGCCAGTGATCCAAAGAGCGAGAAAACCCACTATGGTTCATGTAGAAGTGGTGGAAGAAGAGGTAGAGAAGTTGCTGGAAGCACAAGTAATTAGAGAAATCCATTACCCGATGTGGTTGTCCAACACAATGGTGGTAAAAAAGAAGAACGGGAATAAGGCTTGCCTAAAAGATTGTTTCTCACTGCCAAAGATAGATTAGCTTGTTAACACAACCTCGGGGCAAGGAAAGATAAGTTTCTTAGATGTGAACTGAGCTTACCACCAAATTGCAATGTACAGACCAGACGAAGAGAAGCCTGCCTTCATCACCCCTAAAGGACTGTATTGTTACAGAGTCATGTCTTTTGAATTGAAGAAATGTAGGCGCAACATATCAAAGGCTGGTAACCAAGATGTTCAAGTACCTCATTTGCAAGATGGTAGAAGTATACATTGATAACATGGTCGTGAAAAGTAAGGAGTCATCAGACCACTTGATCGACCTCAAGGGGGTGTTTGAGATCTTGAAGGCATTTCGACTTTGGCTAAATGCCTCTAAGTGTGTTTTTAGGGTAGGATCAAGCAAGTTTTTGGGATATCTGGTCACAAGAAGAGGGATTGAGGCTAGTCCTCACTAGATCAAGAGCCATTCTTAATCTAGAGAGTCCGAATACTACTAAGGATGTGCAAATTTGATTGGAAAGGCAGCAACATTGAATAAATTCATCAGCCGAAGTTCAGATAAGTGCAAACCTTTCTTCAATCTGTTAAAGAAGGCCACGACTTTCAATAGACCGAGGCTTGTGAAACAACACTGGCCGACCTATAGAGGCACTTGTCTTTCTCACTTTTGTTGATAACACCAGTACCTGGGAAGGAGTTGTTATTGTACTTAGCCATGTCAAACCATGCGGTAAGTGCAGTGGTAATCTGAGAAGAGAAAGGAGAACAGAGAGCAGTCTACTATGGGGATGTTTGGCAAGTTTTCTTTTTTGGTTTTTTTTTTTTTTTTGGGCTAAAATAGTCAATAAAGACAAAATAGGCTAAAATAGTCAATAAGACAAAATGTCACATTCAAACCATAGTCATTTCATTTTTTCTCTTACAATCATCAAATTAACTACCAAAAAAAGCCAACCAACTTCCTAAAAATAACATTTTTAGCCAGGCGAAAATAACCAAAAACCAAAAAGCTGACTAAAATAGCTGACTTCCCAAATGAGCCCTACGCCAGCAAGACCCTAGCCAATGCTGAGATAAGGTATTTGCCATTAAAAAAGTTAATAGTTGCATTGGCGGTGGCAACAAGGAAATTGAACCATTATTTCCAAGCCCACCTAATCATAGTGTTAACGGAACATCCTTTGAAGTCCCTCTTACAGCATGGGCACTTGTCGGGAAGAATAGCGATACGGGATGTCATTCTAGGTTAGTATGACATAGAATACAGACCAATGACAATAATAAATGGACAAGTCTTAGCCAACTTTGTTACTGAGTTTACACCGAATTTCATTCTAAAGCCCAAACCGACGAACCTTGAACTTAAGGGAATAGTGGGACCAGAAGATATGCAAGTTGTGATTCAGTTTTTCAAGCCTGTCGAGGAGATGGTAACCCAGAAGAAAAAGTTTGAGAAGCCGAACCCTTGTAACATTTATATCGGCGAATCCTTTTGACTCTTTGTTGATGGCAGTTGTAACAACCTCGACCTGTGATTAGCTAATAAACCTTACTTAAGAATGCTTAATTAGTAATTGAGATAAAATTTTGAGTTAATTGCATGTGCTATGTATTAAATGTGCTTATATCTGTTCATGGTAGAAATATATGTCTGTGTTTCAGTTTCGGTTTGCGAATTGAAGGCCTTATCGATATCCAATCAAAAATTGATTGGGTCAATGTGTAATTTGGAATTTTTAGAATTCTATGGTAGGTTTAATTAAAATTTGATTCAGACCTAAATAATTAGAATAAAATACTTGTAATAGATTAGTCTTAAGCCAAGTTTAATTAAACTCCACTAATTGGCCTGTATAAGGCTTATATGTACACTCTAGAATCATCTTACCTTCATCTCTTTGAACACCAAAACATGAGAGTGAAAAAGAGAGAAAGAGAGAGAGATTGAATGGAAGAGTTTGAATTCAAGGGAAAGGAAGAAGAATTGGAAAGAATTTGAGGCATTTGACTTGAGAGCTCAAACAATTTAGCATCTAGAACTCAATTGAACACCTAAGGTAAGAATTCAAGCCTTTAGTTTGTAATTGAGCTGGTTAATGAATGAATTCAAGAGAATTGAGCTAAGAGATGCAAGAATTAAGCTAAAGAAGTAGAAAAAAAGATAATATCATACATGCATGAATATCTTATTCCATTTGAAGTTGTTTCCAAAGAATTCTTACATGCATGTTCTTATCTTGACTTTGTTTTGAGAATTCAACATGCTTTTGTGCTAGACATCTCATTTGATCATGATTTGAAAGATATGAGTTCAACAGATTACATGCATGTTGTATATATACAAGTTTCAAGATTTGTTTTGAATAATTCACTTGCTTTTGGGCCTTGATTTTGTGAAATGGCTTTCAATTCATGATGTTTTATAAGCTTAGACATGTTTTCTCAAGTTTTGGGCCCAAATGATGTGTTTTGAAGCTTTGAATTTAAGTTTTGAACTTGGGAAGCAAATTTGAAAATTTCAAAATCCACACTCTTTGCTCGAATGGTGGAGTCTACGCTCGAGCAAAGAATGCAAGCTCTCGGTACTTTTACAAAGTTTGGAGCTTGAGAGACAAAAGTTGCGCTTAAGCGTAAAATAAAAGCTCTTAGCACTTTTGCAGACTTGAGCCTTCGCTCGAGCGACAGAACCTGGGCTCAAGCGATCACTCTTATCTTTAAGCCTTAGCTCAAGTGACCAGAAGTTGAGGTTGAGTGTAAAATGAGAGCTTTCAAAAGTTTTGCAGACCAAGGGGTCCGCTCGAGTAACCAAAGTTGCGCTCGAGTGAACTGCCTTGTTTTTGAAAATTTGACTAAGTTTCAACACATATTTTGACATCCTCATTGCATCTTAGACATTCCTAAGCCTTAATTAAGACATAATAATAATGATAAGGATTAGAAACACACCAAGACAAAAAAATGAATGAGCTAAGTGCTTTTCAAGCGTGTGTTTTAATGTGTATCCACTATGTGTTTGTGTAGGTCATGCGCCATAGACTGTTCTGTTGCTGGAGCTATCTATGATTAATAACTCTGTATAGCTATGTTTGACTTTAATTATTTTCATATGATATGAAATGTTCTGTTTTCTGAAAGGCTATTTTCTATATGGATGAATGATTGTCCAAATTTTTGAAAAGTAATTGTGGCATCCTTAGTATTACGTGATATCTGTTATCTGCTTTGTATACGTCTCATATAATCATAAGTCAACTGTACGTCCCATATGATCATGAGTCAACTGTTATAAATCCTTATGAACATCTCTGTGCACATGAGTCAACTGTTTACGTCCCATATAGATGGGTTAACTGTTCTGTTAGCCCTAAT
Organism: Camellia japonica; assembly: GCA_030407325.1. NCBI lineage: Eukaryota > Viridiplantae > Streptophyta > Magnoliopsida > Ericales > Theaceae > Camellia > Camellia japonica. Next base: position 99,549,242 of record JAPPVO010000007.1, read on the forward strand.
GGATGTACCACCTATGATTATCTGTGAACTCTGAATATGACTATGAATATGAATATGAATCTGTTTCTGACTCTGAACTCTGATTCATGAATCTGTTACGGACATCATTCATTAAAATATTTACTCTGTTATTATTCACCAGGCTCTAACTCATTGTATTATTTATGTATATAGGTGATCAGGTGCGTGACCAAGCTCAGTGATGATTGCCTGGAGATCTGTTCTGTTAGCCAGCCGTTGTGCCTCATGAGGAGGTTCTCATTTTACATAGTGGTTAAGTTTTGTGAACAATGTATAAGACTTTTTGTATTTCTTTTGTCAAAGTCTGAACATGCCTTCTTATTTATTTGTATATATGGTGATGTGAGGATTACGTCATAATTATGTAAATTGAGTTTTAAATTTTATGTCCTATATATGTTTGAACAGCTCTATGGACATTATATTCTGATATTTACTTCCGTTAGCCCCTTGTTCTGTTAATCTATTCAGAGGCCTTCGGTAATCCTAAGATTACTGGCCGGTTACGATGCTAAAATTATAGGGGCAAGTTTGGGTCGTGACAAAAGTAATAGAAACATCCAATGTAAAACTGGGAGAGAAAGATCCAATGTAAGTTAGCAGCGATCTCAGCATCAATTTCTTTGAGGGTCTCCTCAATGCTCTTCTCAATTACGTTCTTGTCGGCTAGGTTGGTGGCAGAGGAAGTGCTTTTGGTTACTTCATCATCTCCAATGAGGTCTAGGATGTTGACGTTCAAAGTAGGAGACTTGGTTCCCACTGGAGGGTCTTGTTTTTCATCTCCATCTTCTTCTTTTGAGCCTTCTGTCTCTTCGATAGGAGAAGGAAGGAAAGACAAGGATAGCTTTGACAGATCTCGGTACAACAAGTCCTCAGGGACAAAAAAGGCTTTTAGAGCAATGGTCCATCTAAGGACGTAGCCTCTGTTATAGGTAATGTTTACTTGCTTCTTGTAGCCTTCTTTGACAGCCACTTTTCCCTCCTCATATGCATTAGCATTGGCCTGCTTGACTTCTTTGACCTTGGTTGCCAAGGCTTCTGCAAGTTTTCTTTCGGCTTCGGTAGCCCTCTCTTCGGCAGCTTTGGTGACAACCTCAACTTTTTGCATTGGGATCTTAGCATTTTTGACTGTGTTGATTTCTTTCTTCCTCTTGGACTTGGAGTCATTGATTTGATAAAGGAATTCAGCTATTTCTTGGGTTTTCTTGGTTAGGTCTTTGTTCATTATCTTGCCTTGAGGGCAAAAGAATAAGTGTGTTAGATGGACTGCAAAAGAAAGGAGTTAGTTAAAAAAAAAATATTTTAAGTATTAAATGATAAACAGAAGAGTTGAATGAATTACCAAAATAGAATGGCGGATCATGAGAGCGAAGTGCTCATATTCGTTGCACTCACTGATTGTATCCATGTCGGTTGGAAGTAGCAAGCCTGTAGTGAGAGCAGCAGCGACCTTGGGGTCTTTAGAGGCACTATCTTTGACTTTCAATAGTCGATCACCTACACAGATCTCGGGGAACCTGGTGTCATCGAAGGTGACAGCCCTTGATCCCCTAGGTTCAATTGACTTTAGGCACTTGTCACTTCAAGCCTCAGCAGACTCTGAGGTTGGCCTTTTATTCGTTGCCATCTGGGATATGGGGATGTCTCATCTAGATCTTTGTTATCAGATGTCGGCATTACGGTTTGCTAGGCCTTTGCCTTGGCCTTCTTGGTTCTTTTTGGTTTCTGAACTGAGAGAGGAGAAAAAGTGGACTGCACTGTGATGACGTCAGAGATGTTGCCCAAGATATCCTCTACGACAGCAACTCAGTGGGCCACCTCGTTGGGAATGGCAGTGATGGTTACATTGTGTTTGATTTTTGGAAGAGCAGTGAGAGGGTTGTTAGGATTGTAGACTGGAAGCTCGGAACCTCGGCGTTTCTTATTTTTGGTTCTGGTCACCGGATTGTTGTTTTGTCAATGTCGGCATTGGCGTTGGCGTTGGCGTTGAGCAAGTGGAACTTAAAGAGAGGAAGCCGAGGTAGATGGTTGGTCGGTTGGGTCAGAAGTGTAGCCTTGGTCAGGACAAGAAGATGATCTTCGTGTTGTTGCAGATAGTGGAGTTTGGCTATGAGATGGAACGTCTGGGGTGGAGACTTGTAAGTGGCGATGTAATTGAGCAAGATGGAAGCCTTTCTTTTCTAAAGAGGCAGTTCAAGGAGGTGATTGGTGTCGTCCCTTTTGACGTATGCTTTACAGAATGATTTGCTGGGTTGAAGAAGTTCTGCAAGACAAAGAAAGATGAATTAGAAAATTGACTAAGTATAAAATGCTGGTTTTGAATGATTAAAGGGTGTGTGATCTAGGGATCTAGTGCTTAACCTTGTGATTCCCCAGAATCTCTCTGCGCAAAGAGAAAAGAGTGAAGGTTATCGTCTGGAGCAAATTCCCAGTAGCTTGAGACAATTAAGTAGTCTTCTCCTGCATACTTGTTAGAGTCTGGAAGGTCGGCTATCATCTTATAGGCAGTCGATCTGGGTTTGAGGTAATAGGAGGTACCGTTCTTGAATTTGAGAGCACACATGGTGTAACAGTATTGGACGTTGAGGAGGGTTAATTTAGTGTTATGTCAGCGACATAACTCAACGATGTCGTTTATGATACGGAAGATATTGATGACAAGTTGTATGGGGTTTAGCTTGTAAAAGTGCATCATCTCCCGAAATAAGATATTGAGGGGGAATTTAATTTCAACCTTTACAAAGGACTCCACGGGAAATGCATGTAATCCTCTCCAAGCATGACAGAGTCATTCTCGCTAGCAAGCCTAATGTGGACATCATCTAGGATGTTGAATTCTTAGCAAAGGTTTTGGATTTTGGTAGGAGTATCTACTCTCTATTTGTGCATACCCATTGTAAATGAACAGTGTGTTCTTGGTGTTGTCAACCTAGGGTTTCAGTACAGAGGTTCTGAAAATTGCTAAGTTAATGTTCGCTTAAGGTGATTCAAGTGTGAGGAACTCAAGTTTCGATCTAAGGTAAGCAAGAAATGAAGTCTACTATGCAAGAAACAAAAAGTAATAGGAAGATCCAATGTAAAACTGGGAGATACAAAAAGATCAATGAAGAACAGACTCAAGAACTTGAAAATCGAATCTAAAATCTATGGTTTGGGAGACTTACTGCTTGATTTAGGCAACATGGACACTAGATTCAAAGTTGCCAGAGTGAGACGAATCGTTTGATCAAAGCAGAATGACGATTTGGTTGCGAAAAGTGATGATCGGAGTAGTTACAGCAATGAACTCAAGGAAGAACATTGATTGCAATTTGGTTCAAGAGAGAGAGAGAGTCTGAGCGTAGGGAGAGAGATGGAGTTAGAAAGTGAATAGACGGATAGAGAAGATTAAGGGTTTTGGTAGGAGAAATGGTGACAAATGAAATAATTCAAACTTATAGGGAAACGTGTTTGGTTGACATCAGGCGGCGTGTGTCAGAAGTGATGAGACGTGTCTGTTGAAACGACATATTGAGAACCAATAGGGAGGTGACACGTCATGTTGTTTGTTTTGATGGTTTTAAGTTTGTTAGAGAGACAGATTTTAAATCTTGGGTTCTTGAACTAGCGAATGGTGATCTCGGCTAGTAGTGTGATCTTGGTTGAGATATTGGACTGGAATGAGAAAGAACAACTAGTTCTTAGTTCTTGGCGAATGGACACATGTCCTTGTTTCTTGAGATCGACAAGTCATGATCTCGGTTGGAGAAGTGTCTTTAAGCATGCAGTTTAGTTGACATGATGAGAATTTAAATGATGTAGGTTTCATCACCTCAGTTTGCCGAGGTAATAGAACCTGGGGGTAGTTGTGGAGACATAATTTTTGGGTTGTCCACATGGCCTAGGTTGTTAGCTGAGATGTCACGTGGGTGATCAAAGGTTGCCATGCTATGATGCGATCATATCTGAGTCCGAGATAAGCGGATGAAGACTAAGAGTCCTAGTTGATATTAGACTACCTGTTTGGGTAAGGATGGACTCTTGAGAGAGTAGATTCTAATCTAACTAGGAGGAGTCTTGGATAAGTGATATCCTTATAAGGGATAGAATCTCATGAAGTAAGACTTGTAGGGGAAGTAGGCCACTGATCATTATATAAAGAAGGCGCCCCGTGGGTTTACGGTACACTTTTACTTTGTGAGTTTTGTTGGAATGTCCCCGGGTGGACGAGCCATCGGTCTTGTTATTTTCTTGTGTGCAGGTGTTGGGCTTCTCTATCCTGCAACATGCTCTTCGACTTTGTTCCTTGAATTTCGGAGGCGAGATTTGATTGGTTGTGAGGTCAAATTGCAACACCCATAATGACCATGTGAGCGCATTTTCTCCTTTCAACTTCCACTTAAAATTTACCTTTGACCCTTCATTTTTCAATTTTCACTAAAAATTTGAACATGAAGTGATGGAAAGATTATATTGAGACTCATGCTTTTAGATTGAAACTCGGGTTAAAGTCTAAAAACTTACAAACTGTTTAGATTAAGTGATTTGATGAGAAATGATAAAAAAATTGTAAGAAATATAACTCTTTCTCATGTTTTGTTTACAAATTAAGTAATAAATTGTGAGGAATGAAGATAAAGAAAATTTTCATATTATGTTAGTTTCATTTTGTCTTTAAAAATGGTGAGATTTGATGAGAAACCCAATTGAGGAATGAAGATAAAGAAAATTTTCATATTATGTCAGTTTCATTTTGTCTTTAAAAATGGTGAGATTTGATAAGAAACACAATTGAGTAGTTGTATATTTTTAAAAAAAATTACCAAGATTAACCATCAAAATACCTAGGATGAAAAAAAATAAAAAAATAAAAAAAAATCTCACATGTATCCCTCTATTTCACATGCTTTACTTATTATCCATTCAAACGTAATTGTTTCTTTTATTTTCTTGCCTGTATAAGAAACCCAATTTTTTTTTTTTTTTTGGTTCTCCCTCAGTATTCTAAATGAAGCTTTAATTATTGTAATTACAATATAAGAAATCAAAGTAGAATTCATATAAAAGTTAAAAAGTGAAAAGTATAAATTATATTTACTTAGGTAAATTACACTTTGTCCCATATATGTGTTACCATTTCCTCATTTTCATCCTTGAATTTTTTTTTTTTTTTTTTCAATTTACTCCTAAAACTAACCTTTGTCCAAAATTAAACAGAAAATGTCACATTGACAACTACATGACATAAAATATATCGTTGTATTTAGAATAAATTATAAATACACCTTTTAAGATTTGCTTAAAATATGAATTACTTCCTATAATTCTAAAAATTATATCTCGCCTCTTCAAGTTTAAAATCGCATAATAAATGACCACATTTATTAATATATCATCAAGTCAATTAACAGTTTTTAATGATGATAAAAATATATTTCAATTAACAATTCAGGTAATTTTATTATTATATAGAAGAGTAGTTAAAAATTTTATTTTTTCTGTTAATTATATTAAATAAAAGATTATAACAATGGGATATTTATAATTTCTAGAACCACGTGAGCAATTCGATTTTTAAACAAACTTCATCGGTTGTATTTGTAATTTATCCTTATATTTAACTTATACCTCTAACCCAAACTCCAACTCAAATATAATAATATATTTTTTTATGCCCGGCAGCTAATATGATATTTTTTATATAATTTTAGATATAAATTAATTTTAAAAGTAAATTGAGAAAAACTTAAAATGTGAAAGGCCATAACAAAAATAAAAATTAAAATTAAAGACTAATGTGAAAAATAATAAAACATAAAAGTGTAATTTATTTATTTAATTTTTTAGTTTGCACTACGTATCATTATTGATGATAATGTTGAATTTGTCGTTGTGAATTGAGGAAGAAGTACTGAAAGCCAAAAAAGAGATGTTGTGGCAACCCCACAAAAATTAAAAAGTTTAATCCAGTAACCTTTTGAGCACGACGTGCGACGGATTGGATTGGTGTGATTACAAATATGCCCCTCAAATGGTGGTGATGAAAAATGGATGCCCTTTGTCGGTCTAGGCTAGAATTGTAATTGTCGGAACTCAATGTGAAATTTTAAAATAATAACATTAGAAATTTTAAAAAATTTACTAAATATATCACGGAGGACTCACATTGTATGAATTCTACACTTATGTGAGATATTTGGTAGAGTTTTTGAATCTCTAATATTAAAAATTAATTTAATGTAAGTTATACCCAGAATGAAGAGTTTTTTTTTTTAAGTATTCCAAAAAATGAAGCTATTTACGAAAATAACCTACTGTTTTGAAAGTATTTAGTAAACTAACCGGTTTTGTAAAATTACATGTTGAACCTGTGATTTCATCTTGAAATCGCAACTTCAACTTGCGATTTCATACTGACATGTCTCCTTTAGGTATTGCTGATATGGCATAAAGAAATCACATTTTCAAAATGCGATTTCAATCACCCAAGTCTCAAATTCCTAATCCTTATTTAAAATCTATCTCAAGCTTCTCATGGTGAACTAAACTAAGTCTACCGCCATTTTCCTCCATGCCGATCTTCTTAAGGCCTAGCAATCTTTCTTTTGATTTTGATCTTCTTAAGGCTTTGCAATCCGAGATCAAACACAAACAATCCTCTGATCTTTCATGTACTCTTTTCTTTTCCATTTATACAAACATTATTGATCTTTGATTCAATCACTTGCTTTGCTGATGATTGATTGTTAAACCATGCATCGCAGCTTTCATTTGCATTTATTTCTAGTGTTGAACATGCTAAAAAAAAGTAAACATGTTGTTCAAAAAAGAGGAATAGTAGTGCACAAGTGTCAATTGGGCTTACATTTTTTTGCAAACTGCTACAATTTATCAAATTTACTACTTTCAATATGGCAATTGTGGTTTGTTTGATTGTTGAGAACACCATTTATTGTATATTTTGTCTAAATTAATAGGATACCTAAAATTTTGTATTTAGAAGAAGAAAAATTTATGTATATTTGAATTATATTTTCAACATAATTACTCAAATTATATGTGATTATGAACAAAGTTATTTATAATTTTGAAACTTAATTTTTTTTAATTTTTTATAAGTCCTTCAAAATCTAGCTATGAAATTACAACTTCAAAATCTAATTTCACTACAAAATCAGGTCTTTAAGATGCAATTTCTTTACACCATGTTGGCACCTCATTACATGTCAACAATAACCGAAGAAGACATATCAATATAAAATCGCAAGTTGAATGCGATTTTACAAGATAGATTAGTTTGATAAATAGTTTCAAAAGTGAATTATTTTCGTACATAGTTTTATTTTTTGGAATATTAAGAGGAAAAAAAAAAACTCTAGAATGAATGAGATTTATAAATGTATTATTTTGAGTCAACTTTTGAGAGTATAGTATTATTGTATACATAATCATAAATAAATAAATAAAAAATTGTAGATAAAACGGCAAGTAAGCACTTTTAATTTTTTTTTACTAGTATCCATGTAGAATATGCTTGCATATATAATTACTAAAATTTACTTATACAAATTAAGACATGAAGAAAATCTTTACAAACTCAAAAATATGAAAATTCAATCTTGTTGCTTTATAATTTAGCAAATTCAATATACAATAAGAAAAAACATCACCTAATATATTAAAAAGAAAAAGAAGGAGAAAAATATCAAACAAAATCTAAAATAGTAATACCAAACAAATATTAAACAGCTTCAGTAAAATATGAAATTAAATATCATTTTTTGTGCATTTTTAAAAGTAAAATTACTAATTAAGTTTACATATAATTTGTAAGAGCCTCTCCAATCCTTAAATTTTTTTTTTCATCAAATTTAAATTTGATAAAAACGTGACTCAAAAACCATCTCTAATCTTTTCATCAAATGTTGATCAAAACAAAGGAGAAGCGTTTCTTCATCAAATTTGAATTTAACAAAAATTTAAATAGATAAAGCATTGAAGATTATTATTTTTTTTCTCATCAAATTTAATGGAAAGGAAAATTTGAAATAAGAGAATATTTTCATAAAAATATTTTTGATGAAACGGTTGGAATGGTTCACATCTAGTCAAACTTTTTATTTAAATTTGAAAATAAATTAGATGAAAAAAATTATGAAGTGTTGGAGATGATTTAAGGACCTTTAATTTAGATTGTAAAATTAAATTAGTTGGTTTGAGCCTTTATTTTTAAACCTACTAATACCAAAATTATTTAAGGGTGCCTAAATTTGATAAAATTTGAGAGCTCAAGGTGACTGTCTTACTCGCTTTGGGCCAAGGCCGACCCTGTTTTACATTTCCATGAAGGTATCTCCATGAATGATTCAACAACCATATGTTGCCAGGCTAAGTATTGCAGTTTAGAAGTGGATTCTTCTATCACAATGAAAAATATGATCAAAAGTGAAAGCGATGTGTGTATCACTGTTATGAAAATCAAACTGAACCGGCTGGTTGGACGGGTTAATTTGTCAACCAGTCCAAGTTACCAGTTTAGAAGAGAAAACCAACCTATTTTTGCAAACCCATCCAGAACCGGTTTGCAACAACCACAACACCATGTTACCAACTTGTAATTGTTAAGTAAAATTTATTATTTGATACATATATTTTATTTAACAATTATTATTTGTACAAGCAATTAATATAAAAACAATTTAAATAATATATTTATATAGGTATATATGCATCTTAGAATTTAAATATATGCATTATAAAAGTGATCTCAGACTTAACATATCTTAATATTTATTATTATTATTTTTATATAATTTTTAATATATTTATAAGATATTTATAACATTACGGTTTAATTCTAATTGACTCCTCCTCCTACCTAACCCCTCTCTCTCACTCCTAGTTTGATTGTATTCTAATACTATCAAATAATTTCATTTTGTAACTTGGGGGCTATTTGTTTCAATTTTTCTAAATTGCTTAGGTGCCGTTTGGTAACACTTACGTTTTCAGTTTTTAATTTATATTTACAAAAATTTTAAAAACTCAAATAAAAACTTGTTTGGTAAATTTTTGATTTATAAATCAATGGTCTCAGTTTATAAATTTGGCCAAAAAATGTAAACTCAAAAAATGAGTTTACGTTTTGAGTTTTGAGTTTTTTTTTTTTTTACCACCCAACACTAGCCACCACCTGCCACCATTTTCCACTACCGTCTTCTGCCACCTGCCACCTGCCACCTGCCCCCACCATCCACCACTCGCCACTACCACCACCACCACTCACCCGTTACCACCACCCACCACTACCCACACCACGCCACCACCTGCCACCACCACCTACCACCCGCACCACCCCCACTTGCTACCACCTGCCACCGTCACCCACCACCACCACCACCACCCGCCACCACCACTCACCGTCACCCCACCTGCACCACATCCATCATCGCGCCACCAGCCACACACACCAGCCACCTGCCACCCACCACCACACCCCATCACCCTGCCACTACCACCACCACCGCCACCACCACCACCACCGCCACCATCCACCCCCGCCACCGCCACCGCCACCGCCACCACCACCTGCCACCCACCCCCACACCCACCACCCGCCCGCCACCACCACTCACCACCCATCGGACCACACCATCCACCACCACCACAAACCACCCACCATCCACCCACACACCCCGCCCCATCACCCACTCACCACTGTCACCCACCCCCCCAACCACCACCACTTTCCCCCACCGTCTTCCTCCGCCGCCACCACCCCACCATCACTTGCCATTTCATACTATTTTTTATATTTTTAAATTTTTTTAAACATTTTGTCTAAATCAAACGCGTTTGTAGTTAAAAATAAACAAAAAATAAACAAAAATTAGTTTATAAAATTTTGTAAATATAAACTGAAAACGTAAACGTTATCAAACAGGTTATAGTTTTTTGTTTATTTATTTTTTATGTTTGGAGACCCTTTTTTTTTTTTTTTTTTTTAAGAAGCTAAAGGAAGAGTACTTCTAACTTATCGATTTTTAAAGAGGAGGGCAGGATTAGCCCGAGTTATTTAGAACCTAAGGTAAACTTTTGAAATTGAGCCTTCTATATATAATTAAAAGAAAAGAAAAAGTTTTGATACAATGATATGTACTTACAAATTTTTATTTTTATTTGTGTTAATACGTACACAAATTATACTTGATTATATAATCACTAAAATTATATATTAGATTACTCACATAGATCAAGACGTAAAGATATCATTACAGGAACTAAAATATATATATATATATATATGTGCCCTTGTTTGGCATTAGCTAAATGAGGGCTTTTTGGTTAAAATAGTTATAAAAAGACAAAATAAATTTTTTTAGTAAAATAAGACAAAATATCGCATCAAAACTATAATCATTTCATTTTTTCTTACAAAAGTAAAAAAAAATCAAAAAATCAATCCCAAATGAGACTTTTTTAATCTCATGCTAAAATAGTCAAAATGGCAACCCACATTTCAAACGAACCCTATATATGATTTTGTTGCTTTACGATGTAACAAATCTAGATTACCAAAATAATAATAATAAATAAATAAAATAAAACAAAACATAATACAAAATAAAAAATGAACTAACTACAACCAAGTATTAGTTAAATATTACTTTTATGATATTTTTAGATGCAAAATTACTAATAAATATTTATAATTTATAAGGGCCTTTAGTTTAGATTGTGAATTTAGATTAGTTGAATCGGATCCTTATTTATTGCCTACCAATGCTATAAGAGCTAAAATTAGTTAGAGGGTGAGAATTTCGACATGACTCAAGCCAGAAATGACACATGGTATTTTTAACTGTAAACTGGATAGAAACAAAAAATGACACAATACGATAATAAAAAAAGGAAAAAAAAAAGAGCAATGCTATATATAAATCCATTTCTTACATCATTTCCTCACTCTTCAACACAAAGCAATATAATCTGCATTTATAAATGCATATGAGACCCACTTACTTATGTTTTGGAGTGAGAAAATAAGGTAAAAAATAATATTATATGTGAAACTGAATAAATTAGATTTATATCGAGGTAATTCTAACATGAACTTAAAATAGCACGACACAACACCCACCTGGTTAGGGACCCCTTGGTTGTCTCTCATCAAGGCCAACCTTGGAGAGGGATACGTCTGACATCTACTTTTTAATTATCAATTTTTAACTTATAATAAGTTATAACAAACAAGTTCTATACTCTACAGAAGTATTGTGGGTAGGAGTGTAAACAGTTTGATTCAATCGGTATTGAAGGTAAGCTTAGCACTGAATTAATTATTTCGATTTTAATGATTGAGAAACCGATACAAACTGTGTGTTACAGTTTGATTCAATTTTGTTGGTTTGATATAAAAAAGGGATTTGCATGAAACTTTAAAGGGTTTACAAAAATTTATAAAATTTCACATTGAAAATAAATAAAGAAAAAAATATAAAAGTTGCTCTATACAAGTTTTCCTTTCAAATTTTTATTAAAAAAAAGTACATTATATTAGTCACTCATCATATAATGTTTAAAAAATTAAAATATAAAAGCATTTAAATTTAAATATAACATTCGATTGATTCGGTTTACATCGATATAAAAAAATTTAAAATTAAAATAGACTGTATATTATGAAAAATATATCAAAAATTAAAATTTCAATCGGTCAGTTCAGTTATATTGGTTTTTCTTACCCCTAATTGTGGGGGTCTCCTTCCTCATGTTGTGGGGTAGCAAGGAGGTCAATTTCAAAGAAGACTGACGACTAGCAAGTAGTAGAGCATCCTTTTCTTGTGAACACAAACTCTTGCTTTTCGCCATTGATAGCTTGGCAAGGCAAAGCACGGGTGAGAAACTTAAAAATTGGCACTAAATTTGAATCAAAACTTCAAAAGCGTTTTTACGTGAATGTTACTTCACCTTTGTTTGTCTCCCTATTATTAGCCTCTTAATTAAATCTGTCACATAATAGCTCTCAACTCCACAAGTTTATATGGAATTCTATAAGATTTGTATTTATGATTTAATATCAAATATAAACACCAACAACCAATAACAATTCCCAAACTATCAATTATAAATCTAACCCAATTTATGAAGAATTGAATTCGAATTATTCACAAATTGAACTAAAAGACAAATAATTTAACGTGAAAACAACTACTACTGAAGCACTTCTAATAGTGATTGAAAAATCACGAGCCAAACAAGGCCTAACATTATAGATAGAGCATCTACCAACGGTTAAAACTTCAATTCTTCAATGGTCAAACTATATATTTCTTTAATGCATCTATGCTTTTTGGTACCCTTTCTCAGCCGCAAAAGAAGACTCCAACAAAGCTATTTGATTTTGCCACCGTCTTTCCTTTGATTAAAACTACATTTGAGAGAATTGGTCTTTTTCCTCAACTCCTATATTGGTCAATCCTCTAATCCTAATCTAGATTTTATTGAGTGAAAAAGGAAACCAAAGAGATAATTTTAACTTCTTTCAACCAAAAATAAATAAAAATAAATTTTTTATTTATCTTTTCCTCTTGTCCATGGACTTCAAGAATTCTACAAATGATGAGTTCAATTTTGTTCACACTTTCAAAGTATTTGAACAATACACTATATTTGGATATTGAAATTGAATTAGGAAAACCAAATGAAAGAAACAAATTTAACTTCTTTCAGTTGTTCTTTCTTATCTCTTCCACAAATCATGAATCAAACCTAATAAGCCAACGGAGCTCTAACCCGCCTTTCACATAGGAGAGGTTGATAGTTCAAATCTCATCGGAGGCGAAGTTGGGTGATAGCGCCCTGAACTTATATCTGCACAATTTGTCATCTGTTGCAGGTTGAATCCACAACCAACGCTTAGAAGCTCCCCTACCCCACATATTTAGGAGTAGACTAGATATATAAACTGTATTTCCAATCCCAAGAAGAAGAAAAAATTCTACAAATGATGGAAATATTACCTTGATTGAGGGACCCACTATTTCAGAATAATGGAAACAAATCCATTTTCACTTTGAGAATGGGCCATTGCACTACAACCCCAGCAATAATTGCCTCTGTTAACATATGAACCATACCTTCCAGCAGTAGTTCCACTCTTGTTACCGGAGTTCCGGCCCCAACAGACAGCCGTTGATGAGACAAAAGGAATCCAAGTCGGTTGAATATTGTTGTATGCTTCTCTGAGATCACTGTTACACATCTAAAATTAGATCTTGTATGTCATTTGATGCTGTCTGATACACTAAAATACAATGCTTTTGTTGCCCAATAAATATGCAGAAACAAACATTAATCATCATACACCAGACATCTAATGAGAACACTCAAAATCGCTCGAAAGAAAGAGGACTTAAAAGCGACTCTTCAAGTTCTCGAAAACCTCGGTAGACAGCCTCTGTTTGGTTCTGGGGAAGAGCCAACCTCTGCACTTCAGTCATATACCTGTTACATTCCCATCCAAGAAATAGAATTGAGACTTCAGAATTTGAAGCATGAGCAAAACACTAGAAAAATAAATAAAGTAATTCAACAATAAAACAATTACAAAATGAAAAGCTTTCTATCTTAATGTATACCAAAGTCCATAATAAAATGCAAATTTTAGTGTTGAGCAAGTTGCGAAAAGTATAAAGATGAAAGAGGTGATAAACCCCTATCCGGACAATGGAAAACTGGAATCAACTTGTCTCTCCCATTCATCAGCCCCCAAATTCTGGTTCGCAAATCATCATGAAAAGGCACACCATTATTTTAAGACATTTTTATTCATACAAGCAAATTCTGCAAAATTATCAACCTTTTACTTCATTATGGTATTAACTGAATGTAGGTAGGGAAAGAAAATGAAAGTATGCAGAGCACATTAGTTATTTGGTGGCAGATCTGCGTAACACAGGATTACCATTTCTACCAGAGTAATCCTTTCAAAATTCTTAGTGTTTAATCGTTTATACAGGATTATCATAAAATAACACCCTTATAGGACATAACCTTGAGAATATATGGGTCCAATTGGCTCATCCATGAAATTTATGAAAAATTTCTAAGTTTTATCATATCTTTGATTACTCTTTCTTGAACCACATTTGCACTGCACCCTAGTGAGTTAAAGTTTTGATTGTCACATGAAAGAGGTAAGAGCAGTGAGGATTTGTTGAGATTTGATAGGCTAGGGTTTTGGGGTTAAAACAAGTTTGTTTGCCTGATGTGAGGAGCACCACAAGCATTAGTTACTTTGAGAAGAAAAGCAAAAGGACAAAGAAAAAATAATAAGAGGAAAGAAGAGATTTACACTTGCAAAACATGCAATCTGAAATTCTCATAAATTCATGTAGCCAACGTTACTTGAGTGGAATACAAAGCTTAGTTTGGGTTGGGTAGCTTGGTTTGGGTTGGGTTGGGTTACATGCAATTTATACTGTTAGGATTCCCTAAATTTATTAAAATCACAATTCACAAATATTAAATTTTGACTATTTGATAACTAATACTGTACTGGACCTATATATTTTTTAAATTTAATAATGTGATACTGTAAGTTGACCCAAAAGAACAACCATGGACCTATACTATAGTCCATGTCTATCAAAACCAAAAATCAACAACTATGGTTAACAAATAAATCTGGCAAAACATTACAAATAAATAAAAATAATGAAAAAGAAAGAAAACTATCCAGCAATATAATAACTTACAAAACATAAAAGTAGGACTTAAAACAACTCTAAAGTTCATAACATAAGGTCCTAATTGGTCCCCATGTAAAATTATCACTTTGTTGCTACTTTGTGTGCTCTGCGTTGCAAGTACACCTTCAAATTGTCATAGAAGGTTGTGCTCAAAAGTCTGAACTCTGGCTTCAAAACTTATCCTTCCAAATACAATGTGTCAAATCTATTGTTGTTTGGGATTTGAAAGTCCTATCTATGTTCAGCAATGCTACGTAGCTCAAATTTTGTGGCTCAAAAGTGGCTCAAATGGCCAAAACGACGTCGTTTTGAGTACAGAACAACATAAAAATGGTCAAAACGACGTCGTTTTGATCATTTGAGCCACAAAATTTGAGCTACGAGACATTTTCCATCTTTGTTTGCAAAGTCTTTTCTAAAAATCTGTGTGGGTGTCTGTTTCTATTTCTAAGCAATTGCCAATTTAACAGTGGTCTATGCCATGAAAAGAATCAGTAGTTTGATCCAGATTGATGAGTTGGTAAATATGTGTTGTACAAGTACGATTCGAAATGATTTAATCAGTTTTGCACTATTTCATTGGAATAAAGACACTAAGAAATTATAAAAACCTAATTGTCCTAACTGAAAATTGCAGTGGTTGTGGACCCACATGGAGGGGGTTGGTAAGAATGGTATGTTTCTACAGCACCCAACTCACAAAAAAATGCTGAGTTGAAAACAGAATTTTAAACCTTCGGATGAGGTCAGCAAATTGACATTGTGTCAAAAGATTTGAATCCAGCAAGAGGCAGGTTCGAATGGTTTCATGAATGCATATAATTCATAAATCTCAATCCCTAAAAAAATATTCTCTGTTTGATTTCAGTTTTCAGAATTCATATTTCAAAAAATTCTATTTTTTCCTTTTCTATATTTTTTGTTTTCACTCATTTTTTTTTTTGATATTTTAAGCAATTTTTTTAATTTTTAGACACATCTAATATAAATACACTTTAAAAGTATAATATTTGTGAAAAAAATCTTTAAAAATTCACTAAATACCAAAAATATAAAAATTAAAAATTAAAAATACGAAATTTCAGTCCATTTTTCATATTTTTGTGTATTTATTAATTTTTTAAAATATTTTTTCACAAATATTTTACTATTTAGATACATCTAAGTAAAGTGCATCTAAAAAAGTAAAAAAAATTGCTTCAAATTTTAAAAATATTCACTAAAAACAAAACAACATGAAAAACAAAAAATTTAATTTCCAGAAAACTGAAACCAAATACACTAATTGCTACAAATGAATACTTTATGAACCCAAGTGGAATTAACAACGAATAAGAAATTGACCTGTTCGCTGCACTCGTGATCTTGTCACGAACCCCTTCGTTAAATATTGTTGTTTGCTCCAGTGAGAATGTTCCACCAAGAATGAGAGATGCTCCGGTAGTACTTGTATTCATTCTCTGTGCAAATACAGACATTGCCCACTCACAAAATATTACCAGCACTGAACGGAGGAGACGCAATCTCAAATTTGGTGATGGCAAAATTGCCCCAGTTGATAACAGCTGGTCGTAAGTATTCAAGACGAGTAATACTACATATCATGAAAAAAATATCATGAAAATAATCATGAAAGATTTTCTACCGTTAGATTACACATACAAGAAGACACCACACACCAATCAAGGGATGAAAAATTTTCATAAAGCATTTTATGATATTTTTTTCATGATTCCTACTATTATTCATTCAAGACAGGTTCTATTGCACCCTTGCAGGCAGCAAGAAGAGCCCTTGACATCGTCATCTCCAACAGATTCAACCCCTGAAACCAATCACTCCTACAAAAATGATAACATATCAGGTATACAAGTCAGTCAGCAATAGCATTAATCATATGAAACCACTGGAGTAGGGAAAACAAAAATAAAATAAAATAAAATAAGAAAAAATTGAATAAAACAGCAAAAAACAAAAAACAAAGAAGGAACAAAAATGGAAATAAAGTAAAAAAAAAGTACCAGTGCAGCCTTCTCAAGGTGAAGGCACAACGTATCTAAAGGTAAAACAGCTCTATCTCCGGGATAAACATGGGAACCAACCCTCTTTAGTACTGCACAAGCTTCAGCAATGCCACCCCTTGAAAGAGCTTGATCAATGAGTCTTGCCCATGTCTCTCTCACAATGCTACTATCAGCACACTACTAGAATTATGGTCTTTTGCGTCTATTTTTTTACGACCGATTGTTTGCCCGTCGCAAAAAAGTACTTTTTATGTCCAAATCCCGTTTCTTTAAAAAAAAAAAAAATTCATCCATATATCGGGTATAACTTGCCTTATCCCCAAATCGTGTATGCATCAACTCTTATTTCCCAAATCGGTATGAACTCTCTGTCTCAAAATCTCACTCTTCACTCTCTCTCGCTCTACTCTCTCTTTCAACTCACCACTCTCAATTTTATCATTCATTTGAAGATGTCGATCAAATGTTGATGAATATTTGAAGATTTTGATCGATCGTTGATGAAGATTTGAAGATTTCAATCTGCTGTTGATGAAGATTTCGATTGATTCATGATCGGTAAGTCTAATTTTTATGTATGAATCTAACTCTGTCTCTGTAATCCCTATATCTTTTCTCAGCTCCCAAATTCTCTTCGGCTTTTCGCGAAGATCAACATCAGTTCAGAGGAAGTGGATTTCGAAATCAACATGAATTTTTTCCAATTCAATTTATTTTTATCAATGCGGTGCAAACTCTGATTTGGAAATAGGTTTTTGATTTGAAGATTCATTTTATTTTTTTAATTATTAAATCTCGATTTTCTTTGGCTTTTAAACTTGATCTGAACATTTCTCTGTATTGTTTGATAAATTTCATGTAGTTTTTGAACCTCTTACAATCCACTCATTTGTGGACATCGCTATTCTCGGTCTTTCTTTTCTTGATCTCTGAGTTGTTCCATTTGATTTATTCTTCACTTCTCTTCTGTCTTTGTGTGTTTGATTGCTGAGAATTGATTAAACCAGATACTGCTTTTTTGTGTTTTCTATATGTTTTATTGTACTAGTAATGATTTGAATTAGACTTGATTTTGATTCTGTTAAGCTGGACCCTCTTGATTTTGGAATTTATTTATTTGCTTCAGATGTCAAGCATTTTTAGGAGGATCCATGATTTGTTTTGGAAAAATTAGTTTGAGGAATGTGAAAGTGAAATTTACTTGATTAGATTAGCAGTTTTTAGTTCATATTCAATCCAAATATGGTTGAGTCTGCAAAATCATAAGTTCACAAGTAAATATTGTACTTCTTATATACCTTTTTGATGTAGGTATTCTTGGTGAAATATCTTTGACATGCATTTAAGAAGCTAAGCACACCTTATTTTTCATATCATGATGATCATTTTTGCAATAACATCCATAACACAACATCAGAATTCACTAACTTCAGCACAAAGTTGAATCATTATTCTATGCTTGTAGCCTGGTGATAATGTCCCTGGTGGATTTAGCACATGGGAAACATAGACATGTACCGTACAGGGACTCTAGACTTACATTTCTACTTCAGGTCAGAGAATTAAAGCTACTACAAGGTGACTTCTAAATAATCATCGTAGGTACCTTTTGTTATGAGATATATCTAAAACTGCAGATGGCATTCATCTTTGGATGCAGGATTCTTTTGGTGGGAATTCCAAGACAACCATTATTGCAAATGTTAGCCCATCTATTTGGTCTGTGTTAAGCATAAGTCTACTAGCCATTATTAGTCTAGAGGCTGAAATCGAACAAATGAACCGCTTAGTATGTCTAGCTACAAAAATGAGCTCAACTTTCTTTTAACTTGAGAAATTTTTGAAAATTCTACTAGCCATTATTAGTTACTGTTGTGTTTCTAGTTTAGTATCAGAACCAGCAGTGGGATCTTGAATGTTTAACTTACAGTTGTAGATTCTATTGCAGGCTCAGCAAAGGGAAGAAGATGCTCAGTGTGCCAAAATGGTGCTAAGGAGAGATAAGAAAAATAAAGAGTCAGAAAGAAGAGAAGACAATTGAATTGGTGAGTGAGATTGCTGCTGGTTGTAGATCATTTTCTCATTTGTGCTATGTTAGTACAAAAATCCTTGCTGAGGACCTGCTTAGTAATTTATTTTGAGCTTGAGTTTTCATCAAAAATAATATTTTTCACTTTTTTACTTTAAGGAGTATGCGTCCATGATATGTTCAAAGTTGCTGTCACTAAAGACAAAAGCCCAGCGGACCCTGGTTAGTTCTTCACCATCAGGACCTACCTATACCGCTCTTTTGCTATGTTTAGAAAACACATCTATTTGCACATCAATGTGTATGTTGTCCATAAACACATAGACTTGTATGAGTGTAACTTTTTTGCTCGTTCACTTCATTCCTAATTCTGTAGAACTTTCTGTGTCTTTTTATTCATCTCTTCATTCTATTGCTTTAAGTTCTCATCCCTTATCATTCTAGGTTGTCTGAAGATACAGCTTGGCACCCTGTTTGGAGAGAGGAGTTTGATTCATCTCCAGTTCTGCGTAATGCAATTATATATGGCTATGGCCTACTTCGGCCTTGGATGTCTATTGCTCACTGGTAAAGTTAATAAATAAAGCATTATGATAGTACAAGACTTGCAATGTTTTGTTGATTTCTAATGTATTATTACTGGTTTTATTGGTCAGTACAACTTCATGCATTTCTGTCTTTGATGTGTACGTTAAGTTTAACATTATTAAGCATGCTAATAGGTTGATGTGGCACTTCGATGTGAAGAAGTTCAGAACAAATGAAGTTAAAAGGGTGAAGATAAGCTTGGCTTGTGTCATTGCATTCATGGCAATTGGATGGCCACTGATTATCTACAAGACAGGGATCATGGGATGGATCAAGTTCTGGTTAATGCCATGGTTGGGTTATCACTTTTGGGTAAATATTATATCCTCGGCTTTTCTGAGTATGCACTATTTAAAACTAAAAAATTGGTTACTTATTGGAATTGCTTGATATTACAAATAATGTAGTAGTAAAAGTGAATCTCCTGATTTTTGCTTTATGGAAACATGGTAGAATGCCTGAATGCCATCGTGGGAAATGCCACAATTGGATGCAGTATCCCTATCATTTGATAGCAGTTTCAAATCTTGTGTGGCGTTTTCATCAAGTATTTTGATTGAGCTACTTATATCACTTAATATTCAATTAATATGAATTTTTCATTGATCTTCTGAATATTATTTGAAAATAATCTTGTTTCACTTTGCAATGAATGTTCCTGAATAACTTCATTTGTCCTCGATACTGTCTTTTTAAAAATTCTTGTTATAGCCTTCTTACTATTGTCTACTTCTTCCATCGTATTTGTTTGGACCATCAAAACTCTATCTCTGTAATTTTTAATTTTGTAATTTTCATTTGTCATTATGTTAGTCCAATCAAGTTTTTGGTTTCTATTGATTGGGCTGCTTAGTCTTAGTTTTGAGGGTTGTTTACTTGTTTGTTCTTTTAGTTAGTTTTGTTTTCATATCTGTATGAGGACACCTTGTCCTCCCTTTGTCATCGTTTTGTTCCCTTTTCAATAAAATTTCTTTTGTTGCTTCTCAAAAAAATTGAACCTATCAATTGATTTTGTCCCAGAAGTTTTAGATCAGACAACTTTATGGCTCAAATTATAAATCATGGTTTATGTGTAAGAATTTTGGTTTCCTCTAATTTGTAGATGAGCACTTTTACAATGGTCCATCACACAGCTCCTCATATACCTTTTAAATATTCCGATGAGTGGAATGCGGCTCAGGCTCAGCTCAATGGCACAGTTCACTGTGACTATCCTCGTTGGTAAACTATCCTTTCTTCTTTAATTTCTTTTCTGTTTTTCCTTATAAATGTATTTTAACCGATACGAATGGCTTTACTTGATGGCCATGATAATTTTCAAAGAACTTTGTTTGGTTCTTTCTTGAAGGCAACTCAGGAATGACAGTTGGACATAAATCATATTTAAACATGGTGAAATTGTTCATTTTTGTACAAGTTCCCGTTTTCACTAAGCTTCTGCCTTTCATATGCCCTTGTTACTAACTTACTAGTTAGAAAAGGGTGTGTGACGTGATAAGAAATGCTTGAATAATGCATCAGATCAGACATGAGTTCAAACATTCTAAGTAGCTTTTCTTTCTTCTGCACAGGATAGAGATCCTCTGTCATCATATCAACGTCCACATCCCCCACCATATCTCTCCTAGGATCCCAAGCTATAATTTGCATGCAGCTCATCAGTCGCTCCGTGAGAATTGGGGAAAGGTATGGTTAGTTTTTTATAGCTATGAATTCGATAATGTCTTTTATGTTCTTATGTGTTTCTGGTTCTTCTTATTGTTTTTCACAGAAAAATATTTATCGGAGGTTTGGCAAGGGAGACAACTTCTGGTTAGTCATTTGTCCTTGGGGTGGTATTCAGCACTGCTCTTAAATTGAAATAGCTGAGATTCTTTGTGTTACATAGTTTTGAATGTATGATTGTTCATGCAGCTCAATTTCTTAAGCATTTCGGTAAATATGGTGAAATTACGGATTCTGTGATTATGAAGGACCGGATGACCGAACAACCCGTGGATTTGGGTTCGTAACTTATGCAGATCCTTCTGTGGTTGATCAAGTTATTGAGGACACACATATTATCAATGGAAAACAAGTAGGGCTTGAAATTTGAATCACAATTTTTATCTGATTGTTGCCTTTCCTTTCTCAAATTTCAGTGGTTTATGCTTATGCTGTTTAGTTGAGAATGTGGCTTTCTTGTGTGTTTTTGGAATTTCTTTAGGTAGAAATTAAGCGGACTATACCAAAGGGAGCCCGATATAGACAAATTTTATTTTTTGACAACTCCACTAGTACCTGTCACATGCTAGTAAAATTCTATAGACAAATTTTAGATTAGCCCGATATTTATACATTCTAGCGAAGCTATATACATACCTTGACAGCTGCACATTAGCTTATGTAATTTTAGTTATAGTATGCATTTGAGATTCTACTCTTATGTGCTATATTGACAGGAAGTTCCTTAGCTTTCAGGTTGATAACTTGGAATTTCTGAGGGAAATGAGGATCAACCCAATAAAGGTTGGTTTTTTTAATTTGGCAATAGATTACACTAGTCGTTCTATTATACATATTATAGTTCCCGCAATCCTTCTTGTTTCACTTGTTTTTGTTCTGATAACCAGAATTTTGGTTATATTTTCTAGTCTTTCTTATGTTCATGTGACATAGAATAATTATGTGTGTGCTTGCTTACACATGCACATGCGCTCCAAAAATTAACCCCATGAATCTGGAAGGACTTCTGCTCTCACCTTTATAGTGAAATAATTCATCTTTGTTGCTTGTGACATTTTGGTTGGCATAAATTATAGGTTACCAAAGCATTAGTGGAAGTGTTTGCTGAAATGATTTTGATGAATATGGGTACAAGGTGTTATGCCAGTTCATTGATAGAGTGGAGAAACACCCGAGCAAGAAAATTGATGAGAAGATTGGCCAGTTCTAGATTGTATTTTTTCATAAAAGAATTTTTTCCAAGTTTTTAGTTGTAATAACTTTTACATGTAACTCAAATTTTGAGACTCAAATAGAATGTTCAATAAACTATAATGCTATACTGTCTGAATTCTTGTCATTGTTATTCCTAGAGTGCTTAACGCAACACTTTTATTTATTTATTTTTGTTTTTATTTTTATTTTTAATTTTTTGCGACGGTAACAAGATGGTCGCCAAAGATCATGTTAGTGTTTTTCTTTGTTTTTTGCGACGGCAAAATAGCGGTCGCCATAAGTAGTTTAGGTGGTCGCAAATAATTTGCGACCGTCGTTTTGCCGTCGCAAAAAGTATTTGCCACCCATATTCGCGACCCCCATTTGCCGTCGCATGAGCTGTCGCAAAAAGTCTTTTGAGACTGTTTTTTATTATTTGCGACGGTTTATAGCGGTCGCAAAAAGTGTTTTTTTTAGTAGTGGCATCACCAGAATAGTTTGCAAAATACAGCATTTCGAGACATATCTGAAAGCAGAAAACAAAAGCAGGAAAACCCATCAGATACAAATAAAGCAAAATTGCTAAACACGACTCAATCAGAAATTCAGTAACTGGCTGCATTATAACGCTTGGTGTTTTGGGTTTAGAATTGAAGCGAGGTGTAATTGAAAGTTGTTAAGGTTTGGTGGATATGTATGGGTGCTCACATGCTTTGTTGTGAACTGGGGGTTGTTAAGAATTGGTGAGCATAAGGTTGTTATTTTGTTAGAACGGATGCAATTTCGAGGATGAAATTTCTTAAGGTGGGAAGGTTGTAATGACTCGGATCTTGATTCACTTTGGATTGATGAAAAGAGGTACCCGTCACCTTAAAACTTGTACGGTTGTTGGACTCTTGATATTGATGGGTTGACGAGTGGACTTTAAATATTATAATTGAGGACCCTTGGGTGAGGTTTGGAACCTTAATTGAAGTCTTAACAAGGTATTTGGATAAGATTAGATAAAAAGCCCCAAGTTTGGAGTTTGAGTTTTTGACCAGCCATCACTCTTTTGCCCTTTCTCCTTCCATACTTTGAATTTGAATGTGAGGTTGGAACTATTGGAAAGCTTATTTCCAGGGCTTCAATTTGGACACAAGAACGACCTAAAACGGAGTTCGTATGAAAAAGTTATACCTGTTCGAAGTTTTGACATCTGTGCTGGGAGCAGGTCCGCTCGAGCGGGAATATGGACGCTCGAGCGGGAATAGCGGGACAGCAGCTCAAAAACGTGATTTTGAGCTCATTTCTTGCATTTTCTTTTCCCCTCTTCTTCTCCCCTCTTCCATGTCCGAAACCCTAGCTCCCAAAACCTTGATTTCCTTCACTTTTATCAACAATCCACCATGGTTCTTGCATCAAGAATGGAGAACAAGTCAAGAATGGAAACAAGAGAGGATCAACATTTTTCAACCGATTGAAATTCGAATTTGTGGAGGATTCTTCTCAAAGCTTGCTTTTCTTGCTTGAATCTTGAGGTAGGGGTCCTAGTTCTCATTCAATGCTTACATTAATAGATAGATTTGTGGTATTTGGAGTATATAAATGTAAAACCCACATTTTTGAGCATATAGAGTATACTATGAAAATTCGGGATTTAGGATTTGAGATGATGGAAGTTAAATTGATGGGTTAAAATGATGGATTGTGAACCCTAGGTGTATAATTTATGGGAAAATTGGAATAAAAAGGTATGGGTTAAGAAATTTGTATTTTCTTGACATTTCTAGATTTTTCTTGAAACCCTAGGTTGATTTATGATGATAAACAATGAGTTTGCCCAAATTGAAAGTAGAATCATGAAATTGAGGTATGGAATTGTATATATACAAGTTTAATTGAATTTTGGAAATGTTTGAAAATCATGTTAAAAATTAACGATTGAACCTTATTTATGGATATTGTAAATTATGCTATGATATGAAATGAAACTTGGGAAAAAGGATTAGTTAATGATATGGATAACATGAACCTTGGAATAAAATGATGAAATGAAAATTTGGGAGTACACTTTGAATTATAATTAGTGGTGTTGAGTTAAGATATGTTGAATTGTGGTGATTATGTAGAATTGTATTGACTATGTTGATTTTGGTTTTTGTGATATAAAATGTAGAGTTTCCAAAATGGGCTTAATCTCAAATTATTTTAAATTAATTCTAGTGGATTGGCTTAGTTATTTTAAAACTCAAGTGGATGATTTAATGGGGTTTCTTTATGAGGATGGGAAATGTTTGGTTTTTGGTGAAAACACTAGAAACTTGGAGATTTTTGGGGAACATGAAAATGTTCATAAAACTCTTTTCTTTCTTGGAATGAAAGATGAATGGGTGTAATTCCTTAATGTGTTTTGCAAGAATGGTAATCTTTCAAATATATTGAGTTGGAGAAATGGTTTTGAAAACTTCATGTGCATATGGTTGACTTCATAAGGAATGTTATGAACCATGGAAATTGTTGCATTTACATATCATTTCATTTATTATTGTGCATGGTGTTTCTAAATCGAAGAGATTTGCATTCATGACAGAAAATGATTTGTATGAGAAATGTTTTCATGAAATGGTTTTGGGGTAAATAATGATGGTAAGTCTTGACAGGTGGTGTAGAATTAAGTTGGCCTGCGGGTCCGGGGTGAAAGACCGAAAAATCCGCGCTTATAGGTGATTGTTGATTTTTTTCCAGTTGCGATTGGTAAAAATGACAATTTGGTAGTACTTGTATAGTCTATTTGCAGACACCGGCCTAGGGATTACCAGAGACGTATTTACCGCCCTTGAAATAAATTGTTAAGTGTTGAACTATTGAAATTGAATCACATGATGACATTGAGAACATGGTGATTTTGAAACAATGCATTGGAACGGATGTTTTTCCTCATTGATTTATCTTGGCATAGCATTGCATTTACATTTACTTTTGTGTTGAGGAAAAAGCATAACTATGTACATACTTGTGAGAATACTCTACAAAACTTGGAAATTTATTTTAAAAGAATGGTTGGTTTTCGAAAATGGTTTTGAAAGAAAATGGTTTTTGGGAGTTCACTCCCGCCGTAGTGAGTCAGCAAAAGGTGGATTGTGTTGAGCTATGTGTTGAGAAGTATGTTGAGTTGATGATGTTATTTGTTGCTTGTGATGAATTAGTGAAATTTCATATTGATGTATAATTTAGTTTAAAGAGGAAAAGTGCATGGGCATTATTTGTGAATAATGGGAACCAAAAAAATAGATATGAGGATTATAGATTATGATGGTAAACTTAATGAAGTAGTTGTGTTAATAAAAGTAAATTGTGAGAGTTGTTCTATAATTAAATAAAGGATTGGCTTGGAAGAGTTTATTAACATTGTGTTATCTTGAAATGAAACTTTGCGGGTGAAATTAACGGGGTGAAATGAGTATAGGAGAATTGTTGGCGAGTCAAAAAGGAAATGGAACTTGAAATTTTGGGATTTTAAGTTAAAAGTGAAGAGTAGAAAAGAAGAATGGAAGGAAAAGAAGAGTATTAACAATGGAAAATTAGTTGAGAAATGTTTGGGAAATTGGTTAATAACATTTAAATGATGTATTTCTTAAATATGGTTGTCTCACAAGGATCTATGATTTTCTAAAGTTAAGGGATGATTTTTATGGCTGAAGGTTTTTCCTACAAGTGTTCAAATTGTTTTTGAGAAAAAGATACCTTACTTATGATATTTTGAGATTATGAAATGTCACCCTACTATATTGTATCACCCCGCATGCATGATCATTTCTATCTGTGTGTTCGTTATTGATTTAGAACTATGAGATTTCTACTGGGCATTAGTGCTCACCCCGTCGTTGTTTAATCTTTTTACAGGAAGAAAGTTTGGGTTATTTGATACAAGATTTATGGAGTTCTTCAGTTCATTTGTATAGCTTTCTTAGTAGATGTAAAGGTAGTGGAGTTGTATTTGTAATTATTTATTTGTAGCTTCGCGGCAGAAGCTTGGCATGTATTATTGTGTTGTATTTATTGAGAGAGGGAGAACATGTATCTTTGTGATTCTATTACTCAAGTGTAATAGATATTTGTAAATGTATATATAAAAAAAATATGGACCTAAATTTACAGGCTTTGGTAATGTTTTCGAGTAATAAAAAGTGGGGTGTGACATGCATTCTGCATGGGCCCCGCAAACTTTGTCAAAGTGGATTCTCACAAACAACCAGAGAGAGAGAGAGAGAGAGAGAGAGAGAGAGAGAATACAATTCAAGTTTGTATTCCGATATTTGGGATCAGAGAACTGGAAAATTCTAGAGACTAAATACATCTCTTCACGTGCATTAGTGAAACTTTGCATGAAATTCTAGACTATAATATGTGGGGAAAGGGACTAAAACCATTGAAAGATGGGGGGGTGGGGTCCGGCATAAAATAAAATAAATAAATAAATTTTAAAAAAAAAACAACTAAAAAAAAGTATGATAATCAATAGGGTTGAGCAAGAAATCCGTGAAATTCGTAATCCAATTCAGTCCAATCCAATCCAGTAGGTTTGGATTGGTTTTTTCAATCCGTGGTTCGGTTCCAGATTGAAAAATTAAAAATCCGTAGTTCACGGATTGGTTTCGGATTGAACCCCACGGTTCCGGATTGGAACCGATTTGGACCGTATACAAATAGTCTATATTTTTATTATACATCCTCCTGCATAGTATCTTCTCTTATTTCATATAAAACTTAAATCCAAACCTAAACTTGCATAGTATCTTCTTTTATTACTTTTGTTTGCTAGTTTTTAGTGTTAATTTGTAATGGTCTAAATACTTATGATGGAACTAGTTTTCTTATGGTTGTTTAAATTCTAAAACAGTTTGTCGTTATTACGAAAAGACATGTTGCTATTGTGAAACTAATATGGTGCTATATTTATATTTTTATGAAATTAGTGTTATATATATTTTTTGTTATTTAATTATGTAAATCTGTGGTCCTAAACTGATCCAATTCGTGTTTAAATGGATTGGTTCGGATTGGTTCCACGATTTAAACGAATTGGATTGGTTCCAATTTTTTAGAATCCGTAGATAACGGATTGGTCCTGGTTTTACTCCAATCCAGTCCACTCCAGACCATGCTCACCCCTAATAATCAAATAGAAAGACAGAGAAATGGAAAAGGAACAGATTTTCCATCAATATTGTAATGTCCAGCAACTGGAAGATAATCAGATAATATTCTTTGAAACTAACTTATGGTAGGTGCCTTTAATTCTTCTGTAAGGCCTCATTTTTTTAGGGAATTGGTTTGGAAGGGGAGATTTGGTCCCCTTTTTTATCCCAGGGATTGTGTGAGAAGCATTACTCAGTGTTGTCGAATCATGATACGGATCGTGTATCGTTGTTCTAATTTAATGTATCGCGTATCGTATCGTGTATCGTAAAATATGTTAACATAAAAAAATATAAGTTGAAAAAATATTATTATAGCACAAACTATAAATATATATCACCAAAAAGAAGTTTTGAAGATACAAAATTTCTTGTCTACATTCCAACCATATATATAGCACGGACACGGGACACGGCAACTTTCGAAAAATAAAGACACAGACACGGCGAGGGACACGATAAATTTTTTTTTAATATATTTTCATTCGTTAACAAAAATATACATTTAAATAAATAAATAAATACAGATATATACAACAAATACCACTACATTTAAATAAATAAATCTAATATATAGATATAATATAGATTATATATAGAGCGTGAGGTGTGTGTGTGTGTGTGTGTGCGTGAGAGAGAGAGAGAGAGAGAGAGAGAGAGGGAGAGAGCGCTAGCGAGAGAGAGAGAGTGAGTGAGGCAAGAGAGACATAGACGAGGTTGTCAATCGATCGCAAGGTGAGAGATAGATAGAGTGAGCGAGCGAGCGAGAGGTGAGAAAACGATGAGAAGACAACTAGAATTGAGAAGAGAGACTGATGAGAGGCGAGAGGCCCAAAGACAAGAGACTTACCAGGATGGAGATCGATTAAGATGGAGCTCGACGGAGTTGAGATCGACTTCGGACTTCTATCAATGAACAGTTTCAATTTAGGTCTCTTCTCTTCTCCTTGTCGTGTCCCTCTGTTATCAAAATCTTACGATTCACGATTTGATGTTATTTTTGCAAAATCGATACGAATCTATGGGTGAATCTATTTTGGAAATGAATCTCTAGTGAATTGCATGATTCACAATTGATTCACGATTCAATTCACTTTTTACGCTTCACGTAATTCTTGAAATTTTTGATTCACTTTTTACGATTCATGCAATTCTATTGCGTCTGGTACTGGACCTGAACACTGTGATTCTTGGCTCGAGTGAGCTTTCCTTCGCTCGAACGGTCTGGTTGTCTTTCGCTCGAGCAAGCATTCTGTCGCTCGAGCGTGCTTTTAAGTTTTTGGCTCGAGCAAGGCCATCTTGGCTCGAGCGAGGGTTTTCTGTGTCTGGTCGCTCGAGCGAGCCTGTTTTATATCAGCGGGCAGCAGCGATTTCAACTTCACTTTTTCTTCTCTTTTCATTTCTAAACCCTAGAAACCGAGACCCTCTCTCTCTAGACTTACTCTCTCTCTAAGATTTGATCTCCCTAGAGTGTGAATCTACGCTAGGGCCTTTGTTAAAAAGATAGAGGGTGACTTGGGCTTCGTTTTAATCTGAAAATCTTTGGATTTGGAGCACGTGGGTCTTTGGGTCTTCATCTCCGTTTGGGCTCAAACTTCGAGGTAGGGATACCCTACTCCTCTTTATGAGATTTGTCTTTAAATTTTAGCATTTTGATATATTGGGAGTTGTTGTGTAATTTTGGGAAAACTTTGGGCCTTTGTGTAATTTTACAAAAGTTAGGGTTTTAATTCTAATAAACCTAGATGCATGTTTGGCATAAGAGAATTGGAATAAATGTTGATACATTGATGAAAATGGAACCTAAGGGTTGTAATGTTAATTATGGAAAATGCCCTAATTACATTGGTGAATTAATTTGTATAATTAATAGTGAGAGATGAGGAATTGATATGGAAATGTTGAGATTGGGAATGTGTATTGACTACCGGAAGTTGAATCGGGCTACGGTCAAGAATAAGTACCCTATGCCCTGTATAGATGATTTGTTTGACCAATTGAAGGGTTCCCGCTGTTTCTCTAAGATAGACTTGAGATCGGGTTACCACCAATTGAGAGTCAGGGAGGAGGATATTCCAAAGACGGCATTCCGTACGCGGTATGGCCATTATGAGTTTCTGGTGATGCCATTTGGGTTTACCAATGCACCGGCAGTCTTTATGGACTTGATGAACCGGATCTTCCGGGAATTCTTGGATTGTTTTGTGGTCGTTTTCGTGGACGACATTCTTATCTATTCACCTTCAGAGGAGGAACACGAGGCACACTTGAGAGTGGTGCTTGAGTTGCTTAGAGCCCATAGGCTGTATGCCAAGTTTGGGAAGTGTGAGTTCTGGCTAGAAGAAGTCAAGTTCTTAGGCCATGTGGTTTCTGGGGAAGGGGTGTCCGTTGATACATCCAAGACTGAGGCAGTGCAAGATTGGGCACAGCCTAAGAGTGTGTTTGAAATCTGCAGTTTTCTGGGATTAGCTGGGTATTACCGTCGGTTTGTAAAGGACTTCTCTAGGTTAGCTTCACCGTTGACTAGACTGACTCGGAAGGGAGTCAAATTTGTATGGAGTGAGACTTGTGAAAAGTCGTTCCAAGAGCTGAAAGTTAGATTGACTACCGCTCCGGTCTTGATTATTCCGGAGAGAGGGTTAGGTTATGCAGTCTATTGTGATGCCTCACGAGAGGGTTTGGGTTGTGTGTTGATGCAAGAGGGGAAAGTGGTAGCTTATGGCTCACGTCAGTTGAAGATTTACGAGAAGAATTACCCTACGCATGACCTAGAGTTAGCGGCTGTGATCTTTGCCCTAAAAATTTAGAGGCATTACCTTTACGGTGAGAGATTCGAGGTGTTCTCGGATCATAAGAGTCTGAAATATCTGTTTACACAGAAAGACTTGAACTTGAGGCAGAGAAGGTGGATGGAGTTTATTGAGGATTACGACTTTGAGTTGCATTATCATCCGGGGAAGGCCAATGTTGTGGCCGACGCTCTTAGCAGGAAATCCATAGGTGATGTAGCTTGTATAGCCATCTGGGAGTGGGAAATGTTGGGGGCACTTGGCGAGTTTGATTTGCTACTGGGCGAATCCGTTGAGGCTGCGGCCTTGTTTTCTGTTGTTGCGCAGCCTACACTAGTGACTCGAGTGTTAGAGGCACAGAGGGGTGACCTTGAGGTAGAATCCCTCCGAGAGAAGATTTCCAATGGGAAGGTGGAGAAGGGTTTGACGGTGTATCCTGACCTGAGTGTGAGATACAGAGACCGTTTATTTGTGACGGAGTCTTGCCGAGAGGAGGTACTCCGAGAGTTTCATCATTCGCGCCTTGCGGTGCATCCGGGAGGTACTAAGATGTATCAGGATTTGGGTCGCCAGTTTTGGTGGCGGGGCATGAAGAGAGATGTGGCAGTCTTTGTGTCTAAATGCCTTACTTGTCAGCAAGTGAAGGCCGAACATCAGAGGCCAGCGGGTTTGTTGCAACCCTTGCCTATTGCCGAGTGGAAGTGGGAGCATGTCACTATGGACTTCGTTGTAGGTCTTCCGAGGACTCAGCGAGGTAGTGATGCTATTTGGGTGGTTGTAGACCGGTTGACTAAGTCGGCGCACTTCATTCCTATGCGCGTGAGAGATTCGGTAGATCATCTTGCCGACTTGTATATTCGAGACATAGTGAGGTTGCACAGGGTCCCAGTGACGATCGTCTCAGATAGAGATCCTCGTTTTACTGCTAGGTTGTGGCAGAGTTTGCAGAGTGCCTTGGGTACTAGACTGACCTTCAGTACGGCTTATCACCCTCAGACTGATGGGTAGTCCGAGCGTACTATTCAGATCCTTGAGGATATGCTTCGGGGTTGTGTCCTTGACTTTAGTGGGACGTGGGAGAGGCACTTACCATTGGTGGAATTTGCCTACAACAATAGCTTTCAGTCTAGCATCGGTATGGCATCGTTTGAGGCCTTGTATGGCCGACCTTGTAGGTCTTCGGTTTGTTGGGCCGAGGTGGGTGATGCACCTTTGTTGGGTCCGGAGTTGGTTAGGGAGACGACGGAGAAAGTTGAGCTTATCCGTAAGAGGCTTGTTACAGCCAGAGTCTTCAGAAATCTTATGCTGACTGTAGGAGGAGGCCTTTGGCGTTTGAGGTGGGTGATCATGTCTTTCTGAAGATATCACCTAGGCGGGGACTGATGAGGTTTGGGAAGAGTGAGAAGTTATCCCCTCGGTTTATTGGTCCTTTTGAGATTCTTGAGAGGATTGGCGAGGTTGCTTATCGTTTAGCTTTACCGCCGCAGTTGTCCGGAGTTCATGACGTGTTTCATGTGAGTATGCTTCGGAAGTATGAGCCGGATCCATTGCATGTATTAGATTGGACCGACTTAGAGGTAGATGAGGATGCCTCGTATGAAGAGAGACCGGTTCGGGTCTTGGATAGGCGGGATCAAGTCCTGCGTCGCAAGACCATCCCTTTGGTGAAGGTTTTGTGGAGACATCACGAAGTGGAGGAGGCCACTTGGGAACGTGAGTTGGAGGTCCGCGAGAAATATCCGGACTTGTTTATTGATGTGTAATCTTGTACTTAGATTTTGTAATCTTGTTGGACTTAAGAGCTTTATATATGTCTTAAGTTGTAAAACATTGATAATGTTTTGGTTTATGGAAGTATTGTAGAACTTACCTTGATATGGGAGTTGATTATAATATTGCATGTGTTGGCTATATTGTAGAAATGGAGTTGTATCATGTATGTTGATTATGATATAAACTGTGAACCATGTATGTTGGAAATGGTTGGAAATGGGAGAGAAATGCATGTTGATAATGCACTTGTAATATATGTTATGAAATGCCTCTTGATAAGAGCTGGAATGACCGGTATTGGGTCGAGCTATTGAATGTTAAAAATGTAACATTGTTTAAAATGGAGGAAAACCTGTTTTTGGAAACTTGTGCCTAATTTCGGGGACGAAATTCTTTAAGGGGGGGAGGTTATAGCGATCCGGGTTTACCCTTGTTGTACAGTGATCCGGACATGTGTCCGTGGATGATAGTAGTTGATTACTATCTTGTTTACATCCTTTCCTACTTCGTATTTGAGTTATAGGATGTGTTGGGCAGGTTTACTACAGGTTGGTTGTGCTTGGGAACCAAGTGTTACTGTCCAGATTTCTGGGCCTTCGCTCGAGCGAGAGTTGAGTTTTGTGTCTGGTGGCTCGAGCCAGGTCTTCTTCGCTCGAGTGTGCGCCTGCGTCTCAGTTGGACCTGAGAGTTGTAGTTTTTGGCTCGAGCGAGCTTTTCTTCGCTCGAGCGAGATCTGTGTTTTAGATCCTTCGCTCGAGCCAGGGGTTCTTCGCTCGAGCGAACAATTACGTCTGGTACTGGACCTAAACACTGTGATTCTTGGCTCGAGCGAGCTTTCTTTCGCTCGAGCGGTCTGGTTGTCTTTCGCTCGAGCGAGCATTCTGTCGCTCGAGCGCGCTTTTAAGTTTTTGGCTCGAGCAAGGCCATCTTGGCTCGAGCGAGGGTTTTCTATGTCTAGTCGCTCGAGCGACCAAGTCTTCGCTCGAGCGAGCCTGTTTTATATCAGCGGGCAGCAGCCATTTCAACTTCACTTTTCTTCTCTTTTCATTTCTAAACCCTAGAAACCGAGACCCTCTCTCTCTAGACTTACTCTCTCTAAGATTTGATCTCCCTAGAGTGTGAATCTACCATAGGGCCTTGTTGTTAAAAAGATAGAGGTGACTTGGGCTTCGTTTTAATCTGAAAATCTTTGGATTTGGACACGTGGGTCTTTGGGTCTTCATCTCCGTTTGGGCTCAAACTTCGAGGTAGGGATACCCTACTCCTCTTTATGAGCTTTGTCTTTAAATTTTAGCATTTTGATATATTGGGAGTTGTTGTGTAATTTTGGGAAAACTTTGGGCCTCTGTGTAATTTTACAAAAGTTAGGGTTTTAATTCTAATAAACCTAGATGCATGTTTGGCATAAGAGAATTGGAATAAATGTTGATACATTGATGAAAATGGAACCTAAGGGTTGTAATGTTAATTATGGAAAATGCCCTAATTACATTGGTGAATTAATTTGTATAATTAATTGTGAGAGATAAGGAATTGATATGGAAATGTTGAGATTGTGAATGTATGGGATTAAATGGTGTAGTTGGATTATCTATCGCTCACCTAATTGAAATGTTGATTATATATCCATTGTTGCATTTATATTCTGTATAGAAATAACTGCTTTGGGCTCTCGGTGGAGGATAGTCTTGATTGTTGTAAACAATGCATGATGATTAGGCAAACTAAAACTAATCACTGGAATGTGTCATTGAGTATGACAGTTGAAAGAATACATTAAATTTTACGTATTGATTGATGATGTGTATAATTGTTGTTTATATGCATTGTGTTGTGTTGGAGGAGATAGGGGATGTACTCCACGGTTTAGGGGATGATAGGGGATGGACCTCTAAACCGAGTGTTGTTTGGGAGAAGATAGGGGATGGACTCCATAGATAGAGCTCATATGCTTATCTAGTGATGTGTTGACACAGCTCCTATGCTTGTCATTGGAAGTGTGATATAGCTCATATGCTTATCCGTTGATGTGTTGATATAGCTAATATGCGTATCTATTGTGAAAGTGGGAAAATGTTTAATATGAGTTACTGTCTCGTATAAGTTGATGGCCAGGTTCTGAGCCATAGTTATGAATTGAGAGTTGCAAAGAAATGAAAAATGAAATGTAACATGAACTTGTGTATCATGAAATTGTAATGTAAAATAAGTGAATGGATTCGGTGTCGGCCATCTATCAACTGCTAATCTTTTAGTCATTATTCATATTTGGTTTAGTGTATTTCTGCTGGGCTGTGGCTCACCCTATATGGGAATATAATTTTCAGGTACAGGTAGCATGCCACCTCCAAGGACATAGCTTGGGAGGCTTGGGGTTGACGGACTTTTGTTATATATTTTCTTTTGCTGTATTACATGTAAATTCAAGCCAAGGGCTTAAGGTGTATTTGAGCTAGTGCTCTCTTTTTGTAACCAAGTGTTAACTTGGAAAGCTGTAAGCCCTTAGGGCATTTGCTTTTGTTGTTAACATGTAATACTTTTTGTAATGAAACTCTGATGAATAGAAGAATAAGGAACCTTTTATATATCAATGCATATCTATATTGATGGTTTAATGTTATTATTTTGAGGGCGTGATAGTGTCCAACATATTTTCAACTCTTTTTTTCTCCAAGTTTTAGTAAAAATGACATAATACAACTTCTAATAGCGTTTAAAGCCAGAATAACCATATATATACATGATTTGTTGTGATCATGGAGCTTTTAGTAGGATCCAATCAAATTTAGTCAGATTCAACATGTTTTTAATCTTTCTTCTCATTTTTTTTTTCTTTTAAAAAATCATAATATATCTTCCAAAATGTTTAAGATTAAAGTAACTCACACCATGAATTATCTATTGCTATTTTATTAAATTAAATATAGTTGAATATTACATGGATGAGGTCAGTTATACATTTTAAAATGTTTTATGCTTTAAAATAAAAGATCCTAAATAATTTTTTCTTATTATTTGGTTATTATTACTTGAAAAAGTATGTATACTTACTGTCCAAATATCTATATCGTTGTCAAATTATTGTTACTTTCGAAATTGAGATTTTGTCTTTGTTTACTATCTTTTATTAAGAAGGGTTGATAAGAAATATCTAAAAAAGAGGAAAGGTAAGATGATCTTATATAAGAACCTTTGTTAACTTATTACATATTAAACTAGGTGATCATCATTCAAAATAATATTTTCATTGATTTAATTCTAAATATTTTATATTCATAAAATATATTTTACATCGAAATGTGTAGATATATTTTCTAAGTAATTTAGAGGGAAAAAAAAAGACCGAATCTTTACAATTCACGATTCGAATTCCGATTTGACAACTATGCCCTATCCCAAACCGAAAAATAAAATAAAATAAGGCACAACAAATAGCGTGTCCAGTTCGTGTCCATTGCGTGTTCCAGTGTCTGACACCGCTACAGCACTAATTTTGCCATGTTTTCATAGCTTGTCAATCTCCTAAGGTATACACGTAGAAAAAATTAACGAAAATTTGGATAGAATGACCAAATTGAAACTAAATTAAAGTATAAGGACCAAATTGTTCAAATTAAAGCAATAGGAACCAAAGAGAAATTTGAGTAAAACTATAGGGTGAAAAGTGTAATTTACTTTAAATTTTAATATATAACTTTGGTGAATATATATGCAAGCAAACTTTTTGTGGATACTTCAACAAATAAAAGAAAATGTGCGCATATACTATTTTACTACTATTTTTATTTTTTTAAATATGTATAGTGGTCCCATTTTTAGAGTTCGCCTAGGGCCGAACAAAAGTCAAGGTCGGCCCTGGGAGCAATGATGAAAAGAAAAAGAAGAAAGAAAAGGAAGGATATAGATTGGTGAACAATAGATAAGGAAAGCATCCATCATATCATCGTAACTACTTTGATTGAATTCAGTTTTTCAAAGGATATTTATGGAACATGGTCACCTTGTCTCATTAAATATAAGAATCATGCTAAAAGTAGAAAATGGGTGGATTGCCTCCTTGGAAGGTATATGCATGTTTGAGGAAGATGAAAGCGAATAACAGAAAATGAAAGTAGACCACCCTTGCTCTATGGAATGCACTTTTCACAGCCTTAAATTTTCTAGAAGTTGTCATCTAAGGAACATCATCTCCCTTACTTTCATGGTTACTTGCATCCAAGTAAGAAGCGTAAACACTTCTAAGAAGGTGGTGTATCCGTGTCAGACACGTATCAAATGCACTTTTGACAACCTTTTTTTCTAGAAGTTGCCATCTCAAGAACATCATCTTCCTTGCCTTCACGGTATATGAATCCTATGAAGCACCAACACTCCTACAAAGGTATTGTATTTGTGTCAACACAGTCACTCGTTAAATACTTTTTGACACGTGTCAGACACACATCCAAACGTATCCTATTGTTTTTTTTATAAAATTTAGACTCAGACACACTTTAGACACTTGAAGGTTGCACACGTCCATCACTTAGACACATGAAACACATTACAAGTTGAAACAACTTGAAATCAAATTATAGAAAAATAAATAAATAAATAAATAATGTAGATTTATACCTATTAATCCATCCTTTGAACTTTAGAAATAGTGTTATTTTATACTTTTTTATTATTATCTTTGAATAAAATATTCATATATATGACATTAATAAATATATAAAAGGGCGAATTATGCTAACAGTCCTTATAGTTTGGTTTGGGGCTTGTGTCACTTTGTTCCTAACCTTTCAATTGTGATACATTTGACTTTGAATTTTAAATCCCGTTCTAAATAAAGATAATTGAAGACATTGTTGCTCCATTTTAAGGATAAAGTCGTCATACAATTTATTTTGTGTTGGTTATATGTTATAATTTTTTTGGGAGAGTAGAAATAATTTTTTTAAATAATTTTTTTTTGATATTTATTTTCGTTAAATTAGTTTTTTTTTTTTCAAAAGTCAGACATGGCGACAACCTTGATGTCATTATTAAACCAATCCATTAAATCAAAAAACCCAAAACTAAAAATATTTCATATATTAAACTTATTCATTATACATTAAAAGTCTAATAACCATCCATTACACGATAACCATCCAAAAATATATGTTAACAACAAATACAACCATCTATTGCCTGATAACCATCAAAAAAATAACAAAAACAACCACCCATTACATGATCATCATCCAAATACATACTAAAAATTAATTTGATAAAAAAAAAAAATATAACAGATTTATCATTTTTATATAATTTTATCTTTGGTGAATAGAAATAATTTTTAAAAGTTTAAAAATATTTTTTTGACATTTATTTTTGTCAAACTAGTTTATATTTATCAAATTTTATCAAATTGACGACTTGGCCTTTGAAATGAAGCAACAATGTCTTCAATTGTCCTCATTTGGTACAAGATTCAAAACTCAAGGTCAAATGTATCACAATTGAAAGGTCAGGGATCGAAGTAACACAAGCCCCAAACTATAGAGACCCCCAAACTATAGAGACCGTTAGTATAATTCGCCCTATATAAAACTATATATTGTGTGTGCTCCACATGTTAAATCCTTCATTTCCTAAAAATTATCATGTCAACGCATCCATGTTATGTCACTGTAGACACAAATTTTAAAACATGAAGTGTTTCAACACATTTCAAAATTTTATGTTACAAATGTCCACTATTTAGTTTTTGGACTAAATAGTGTTGATTATTTGAATAGCAAGCTCTTATTTCCGATTTGTATTTCAGATCGTTAATTACACATTTTATACAAATGAAACCTTCGATTAATGAAGAACAAAATAAACAACAAAAGACAATTTAAGAAAAATAAATATTTTATTGAAATTGTTATGGGCTTTGAACCCTCGAATATAAAATACAATTCTTGGGTTTAGAACCCTTTACCTATTCATCGCCATTAGCGTAGGCTCTTGAGTTCTCTAGGCTTCTCTTCTTCTTTCTTGTAACGACTTCTTTAGCTCTCAATTTCTTTCTCTCTCTTTGATCTTTTCACTTCTGATTTTCTGATCCCCCGCCTTGTGTGATGGTCCTCATATTTATAGAGGGCCATCAGGTGATAGGAATGCCTCATCTTCAATTTGAATTTCAAATTGAATGATAGCGCCATTTGAATTTTGAATAATAGTGCTATCTGATTAATCGTATATCTGATTAACCGGATTGATCTTTAGGGTTTCATCCTGTGTGGTGTCCTTGTTGTAGGCTCTACAAGTGTCATCTTTCGTAGGCTCCACGTGTCACTTGAGCATCTTGAATAACGTCGTTGAGATACAACGTCGTTTTATTTATGCACTTCAACGGATTATATTTATTTTTTTAGGAAGTGATT
This sequence comes from Camellia japonica, assembly GCA_030407325.1. Taxonomy (NCBI): domain Eukaryota; kingdom Viridiplantae; phylum Streptophyta; class Magnoliopsida; order Ericales; family Theaceae; genus Camellia; species Camellia japonica. The sequence continues at coordinate 99,587,695 of JAPPVO010000007.1, forward strand.
ACCTACAACTTTCCTATCATAGGCTCTATACGTGTCATAAATTTAGTTGAAATTTATGTGCCAACAAATGCCCCTCGTGACTTGCACAAGTGAATTTTCTTAACTGTGCGAGTCATGACAATTTGGCACTTTTATCTGGATGCACTTTAGGTCTTGGATGGAATTATTTCTTGGCCTTGGTCTGTTTCTGCCACTTTTCAGGCTTTGTATTTTTTTTAATGGGTTGATTGCTCCTTATAGTCCATAGGCCTTTTATTATTATTATTATATTATTATTATTATTATTATTATTATTATTATTATTATTATTTATTTATTTTTAGGGCATGGCCCCTTTTTTATGGACTTCGGCCTCTTTTTTTTTTTTTTTGTAAGGGTCATGGGTAAGGTCTAAAGATTTAATTGGACATTTCCTTTTGTGGGCCTCCAACTTGCCACCATTTTTTTTACAGTAGATTTTTTCTAGGCCATCATGGATTTTTCTAGACCATCATGGACTTTTCCTTTTCTAGGCCACCATTTTTTTAATTGGGCCTTTTCTTTTGTGGGCCTCCAACTTGCCACCATTTTTTTTACAACAGATTTTTTTTCTAGGCCATCATGGACCTTTCCTTTTCTAAGCCACCATTTTTTTAATTGGGCCTTTTCTTTTGTGGGCCTCCAATTTGCCACTTTTTTTTACAGCAGATTTTTTTCTAGGCCATCATGGACCTTTCCTTTTCTAGACCACCATTTTTTTTTTTTAAATTGGGCCTTTTCTTTTGTGAGCCTCCAACTTGCCACTTTTTTTATTTTTATTTTTATTTTTAGGAGATAAATATATATATATATTTTAGGAGTTTGTCTAAATGGAATAGGATGGATTGGCATTGGTAGGATTTCTAATCCTACACAAACTCTTACTTCTATGGAGTATTTCAAATCCTACCTAAACTCTTGCTTCTTTGAAGTATTTTAGGAGACCACTACCTCTCTTAAGCAAGAATTTTTTGCTTATATAATACCTATCCATGCATATGGACAATAGATATTTTTCCTCCTACAACTTTGTTCTTCCAGCAGAATTTTTTTGTTTCCAGCGATTTTTTAGCAGCCCCCTTTTTTTTTTTCATTCTGCAAATTTTGTAGTGCATATTAGGTCTTCATCCTTCAAAAGTTGTCTGGCCCTTGTCTTTCTTCTTTTCCCAAAAGAAGGCACAAAAGAATTCCTTCAAATTCCTTTTAATCAGGTATACTTTCATCATAATATTTGTTGCTTTCTTTTCACCCCTTGTTTTTACTGCTGCCAGTTTTTTTTTTTGCTGCTGCCAGAAGAAAGTTTTAACACCCATACCAACTTCATGGATGTCACGCTCATAAATTTTGCATGCAGTGGCATCCCTTGGCCTAACAAAACTTCTATCTCTGCATGTTTTTAAGGCATAAGATTTCTTTTCTTCAAGAAAGAACAAGTTCTTTTATGAAGCTATGCAATATGCCTTCTATCTATAGCACCTTTTTTTTCTTCTCTGCTGCTGCTACCATATATTTTTTAAAGCAGCAATCTTTCTGGTTTTCTTTTTTTTTTACTCACTTTAGCAGGATTTTAAGCAACAATATATATATATATATATATATTTTTAACTCACGGTAGAATCAAGTAAGCAGATTTTTTTAAATTATTATTATTATTTTTTTCTGTTGCTGCCCATTTTTTTATGAGCCCAAACAAAGACCTTTCTTGTTTAAAAAAAAGAAAAACCTACTATACCCTTTTGTGTAATAGCATATATTTGTTTATTTAGCAGATTTTGCTAAAAAAAAAAAAATGAACATACTTTTTATTTATTTTTTAATTTTTTTTTAAAGCCTGCTGCCTTTTATTTTATTTTGTATTAGTAGCAGCCCCTTGTACAATTGGTGCTTGGCTTCATAAGACTGTTTTGATCTTCTTCCATGAGGGTCTTTCAACTGGCCATTATGACAGCTTCAAATCTTTCCTTACATTGAATTTTCACTTTCTGTTAATTTATCCATCAAACTTGCATCCCTTCTTAGTTCGACAAAGACATTAGCCATATAATCTTTCTGTCTGCTGCTCCAATCAGATTCAAGCTACTTTAATGAATTCCACCATTCAATCTCCCCTTTGATCACTTTTAGATCGTTGCTAGACAATTCCATCGGAGAAAGACTTTCAAGCATAGGGCAGAAAAAAAAAAATCTGATTGGAACAAAAACTCCATTTTTTTTATTTTTTATTTTTAAAACCTGCTGCCTTTTATTTTATTTTGTATTAGTAATTGGCTCAATTGAACAAAACTTTTTTTTTTTTTTTTTGAATCTAATCTAATCTAATCAAAGCCTGCCCCCTCGTGACTCGTGCAAGTGAATTTTAATTGTACGAATCACGATGACTAATTATTTCATGTCTTTTTTATCTCTTTTGCAGGCAACACGCAAGGTGTCACAGTTTATTTGCAGGTATCATTGCCTTTTCCAACCTAATGGCAATGAGTAGCTTGAATCCTTGGCATTGATTGTGTCCTTTAACCCCAATGGCTTGATTCCTTGGCAGTGAATGTGTCCTTCACCCCAACGGCTTGATTCCTTAACAGTGATTGTGTCCTTCAACCCAACGGCTTGATTCCTTGGCAGTGATTGTGTCCGTCACCCCAACGGCTTGATTCCTTGGCAGTGATTGTGTCTGTCACCCCAACGACTTGATTCCTTGGCAGTGATTGTGTCTGTCACCCCAATGGCTTGATTCCTGAATGTAAATGTGTCTGTCACCCCAGCGGCTTGATTCCTTGGCAGTGAATTTGTCCGTCACCCCATCGGCTTGATTCCCTGGCAAAGGGCTTTCGTCAATTTCTCTATATTATGACATTTTGCCTTCACTGACCTCTTTCTTTTTCTTTTTCGTTTGGCCGTACACAGTTTATACTCTTGCGGGCCAGGAGTATCCAATGTTTTACCACCTTAGATTTTGGTGGGGTATTTTAGCAGTTTAACCACATATAATACTGTTGGTGGTCTTCGACTTATGTTTGGCTGTACACAGTTTATACTCTTGCAGGCCAGGAGTATCCAATGTTTTACCACCTTAGATTTCGGTGGGGTATTTTAGCAATTTAACCACATACAATACCGTTGGTGGTTTTCGACTTTTGTTGGCCGTACACAGTTTATACTCTTACGGGCCAGGAGTATCTAATGTTTTACCACCTTAGATTTCGGTGGGATATTTTAGTAGTTTAACCACATACAATACCGTTGGTGGGTTTTTTTTTTTTTTTTTTGCCCTAACTTTTGCCTAGGCCGCCCTTTCGGGTTTTCAACCTAGTAGGCTTTCTTAAGGGTAATATCTCTTCAAGAACCTTGCATTGGTTTGGGGAATGATTCTGTCACCATCCATCGTTATTAACAAATAGGCCCCATTAAAATTGTCACGACCCAAACCCGCCCCTATGGGTTTAGTATCGTAACCGGCCAGTAATTTGTGACTACCAAAGGCCTGCTTAACAGTAATAACAGTAATACAGAGTAAGGGGCTGGCGGAAGCCAAACAGTAAATAAAAGATGTCCAATGAGCTGTGAAAAATTGTACGGAAAAAGACTTTTATGAACAAGCCACATTCAAAACCAAAACATATATACATACGTCATATACACAAACATCCAGGTTAGGGACCAAATCCCTAACTATAACTGTACAGTCAATTCTTAAACACTTATTACAAAATGGAGACAAAAGGGTGAAACTGAGATACCCCAAAAACAGCCTTAGCTTGAACAGACTCGGAACCTCGAGGTGAGGCACAATGGTTGGCTTGACAAAACAAGAGCTTAACTCGATGCTCCTAGCCTCGGTCCGGTGCCTGGACACCTACATATAAATATAAACAGTGAGCTAAAGCCCAGTGAATAACAAATGCGTAAAGGGGTTAAGAATGAATGTCCTTTCAGTAATCAAAACAGTCAATTTCATCAGTAGATCAATTATTCAATCAATGCCTAACAGTTCATGTCAGAACAGTCATTGAGAAGCCATAGCAGTCATATGTGGCACATCCCATAGCAAAACAGTATAGTAAACAGTAGGTCTTAACAGACCGAACAGTCAGTTGATGGCCATCAAAACAGTATACAGTATTGGTTCCAAATATTGGAACCGACAGAGATCTCTGTGACAGTAGCAGTACAGTACAGTGCAGTAGCACTAGCAGTAACAGTAACAGTAAGTTGCTATGGATGCCACAAGTACAGTTTACAAATAGGACAAACATTCATTCAGTAAGCAATACCGTTTCAGAAAGCAGTACAGTCAACCGTTCAGAAAATAATCATAATTGAACATATCTTTACAACATTGTTACTCACAGAGTACTGGGCTATAGGCAAGCTAATGAGCGTCCTCGGATGCCAACCCTACACAGTTGCAGAATGAACACACACTAAGTTACACACTTGGGAATCAATAACTAGTCCCTATCTTGACTTGGTGTGGTTCTATAACATTATCCTCATTAAGATGCCTTAAATATGGCCTAGGAATGCCTAGGATAAAATGAGGATGCAAAGATGTACTTTAAAACACTTTTCAAAATTTGCTGAAACAGGGGTCCACGCTCGAGCGTGGCTTTCTACGCTCGAGCGGACATGCAGACAATGAAGCTCCGCTCGAGCATGACTTTTGTCGCTCGAGCGAACTGCAAAACACATGAAAAAGTACTGGTTGCAAGATATTCACGCTCGACAGACACTCGACCTCCGCTCGAGCGTGAGACTCAGACCCTCGCTCGAGCGTGAATTATCTCGCTCGAGCGGACTGCAAAACACATGAACTTCTGGGCATATGCATTTCACGCTCGAGCGTGACTTTATACGCTCGAGCGGAAGTGCATGTATTCAGAGTGTACGCTCGAGTGTGAAGTCCTCCGCTCGAGCGTGGATCCAAAATTTGAAATTTCCAGATTGATCGTCAAACATAAAACTCAACTTCCAAAGCTTCAAATTCGATTTTTCTGGGCTAATTTTCTGGAAAGCATTTAGAAACCAATAATACAACATGTTTCAAAGATCATTTTGTAAAATCAAGCCCAAAGGTGTAACAATTAAACATAATTTCCCATGAAACATGAAGAACAATGCAAGAACACAACATGTATGAGTTTTCAAGAACTCTAATGCTCCAAAACATGGTCAAATGCAAGATTGAACTCTAAAACATGGTGAATTCATGGACTACAACCAAAATATGAACATGCATGTGGAAATTCCATGAAAAACAACCTTAAACTCCAAAATAAGGACATGCATGTATGAATTAATTCTTAAACCAACACCTTAAGCCAATACTTGACTCTATACACCAATTTCCCCATGAATCATGCAAGAACAACTTAAATTCACAATTAAGAAGATGAATTTCCTACCTTAGGTCTTGAATTTCAAGTATAGAAGTCTAATCATGCAATGCTCCTTCAATTTCTTCTAAGTCTCAAGCAAAAATCTCGTTGGACTAAATTTTCTCCTATTCTCCCTCTCTCTCTCGGTTTTGGTCTAAGAAATAGATGAAGAAATGATGCATCAAATGTGATATGAAGTGGGGAGGAGTTAGCCTAGGATTATCCACTCAATGACATAAGTGCAAATAACTCAAATTGATGTAATTTAAATTTAACAATTCTAATTTAATCAAATTTTAATTAAACCTACCATAAAATCACATGAATTCTAATTAGCGTAAAGCACTAATCAATCTCTGAATCGGTCGCTGATAAGGCTTTCAATTCGTAATTCGAAATCAAAACGCGAACAGATCATTCAGTGGTTCAACAGATAGAAATGCATTCTAAACAACACACTCATACAATCAGTTCAGGATTTCATCATAATTAATTACCTATCATGCTCAATCACAGTTTAACACTAATCAGAGGTGAGGATTGTCACAGTCTTCCCCCCTTAAAAGAGGTTGGTCTCCAAACTTGAATTATCTCCGTTTTGGAAGAACACTGGATTCAGGGGGAACAGTTTAGGATATCTCTCGATCATATCGTCTTCCCTTTCCCAAGTGGCATAAATGCCACCATGGTTTTACTAGTCCACCTTCACTAACGGGATTTCTTTGTTTCTTAACTTCTTGATTTGTCGGTTTACAATCTGAATAGGCTGTTTTTCATAAGTGTAGTCATCACTTAGCACTACACAGGTAGGCTCAATAACATGGAAGGGATCCCGAAGATAATCCCTCAACATTGAAATGTGGAAGACATTATGCATATATTCCATTTCAGGAGGAAGCGTTACTTGGTACGCCACCAGATTAATCTTTTCAATAATCTCATACGGCCCAACATATCTCGGTGCCAGTTTACCCTTAACCCCGAAATGAGTCTGACCTTTCATTGGTGTCACTTTAACAAAAACATGATCACCTACTTCATATTCCCTGTCTCGCCTTCCGACATCCGCATAACTTTTCTGTCGGCTTTGTGCGGTTTTCAATCTTTGTCGAATCAGTTTCACTTTTTCAGTGGTTTCTTGTACAATCTTGGGCCCAAGCAAAGGCCCATCTCCAACTTCTGCCCAGCAAATAGAAGAGCGACATTTCCTACCATATAAAGCCTCGAAAGGCGCCATACCAATGCTCGAGTGAAAGCTATTGTTGTAGGCGAACTCGGCTAAAGGTAAATGACTTTCCCAATTTCCTTGAAAATCAAGAACACACATACGCAATAAGTCTTCTAGAGTCTGGATGGTTCTTTCTGATTGGCCATCTATCTGAGGATGGTATACACTACTCAGTCTCAATTCAGTACCCAATGCCGTTTGCAGACTTTGCCAAAATCTCGATGTGAACTTCGAGTCCCTATCAGAAACAATAGATACATGCACTCCATGTAGTCTAACAATTTCATCAATATAAATTGTAGCCAATTTGTTCGCATTATAAATCGTTTTGACAGGTAAGAAGTGAGCAGATTTAGTCAATCGATCAACAATAACCCAAATTGAATCCATACCTTTACTAGAGCGAGGTAATCCGACAATGAAATCCATAGTGATATGTTCTCATTTCCACTCTGGTATTGGTAAGGGCTGAAGTAAGCCTGCGAGTTGTTGATGTTCGGCTTTGACTTGTTGGCAATGTAGGCATCTTGATACAAACTTGGCAATTTCTTTCTTCATTCTCGGCCACCAGAAGTTAAGTTTCAAGTCTTGGTACATTTTCGTATTTCCTGGGTGGATAGAAAGTTTCGAATTGTGGCCTTCCTGCAAAATTCGCCTTTTCAGTTCAGAATCACTTGGTACACACAACCTTCCCTGAAATTTCAATACATTGTTTTCAAATTTAAAGTTCGGCCTTGGTTTGGATTCCTGTTCATCTATGATCTTTTTCAGAAAGTCATCCTGCTATTGTTTCTCTTTAATCTCCTCAATAAGTGCCGGTCGAGCAGAAATAGCAGCCAATGTCCCACCTTGTTCACGCAAAACAATCTCAACTTCAAATTTGTCAAGATCACACAATAGTTCTTTCTGTCCGGTGAGTAAACAGGCTAAATTCCCAATTAACTTCCGGCTAAGTGCATCAGCAACGGTGTTAGCTTTCCCTGGATGGTACAAAATTTGCAGGTCATAGTCTTTTATTAGCTCTAACCATCTCCGCTGTCTTATTTTCAACTCTTTCTGTGTAAAGAAATATTTCAAGCTCTTATGATCGGTGTACACTTCACATGTTGCCCCATATAGGTAGTGACGCCAGATTTTCAATGCAAATACCACTGCAACAAGTTCTAAGTCATGAGTCGGGTAATTCTTTTCATGTGACCTCAGTTGTCGGGAAGCATACGCAATAACTCTACCATTCTGCATTAATACACATCCCAAACCCTTATAAGAAGCATCACTAAAAATAGTAAATCCATCCGTACCTGAGGGTAGGGTGGGAATCAGTGCAGTCACAAGTCAAGTCTTCAATTCGTGGAAAGCTGATTCTCTCTGATCGGTCCAGTCAAATGATATTCCCTTTTGAGTCAACTGAGTCAATGGTAAGGCAATTTTGGAAAAATCTTTCACAAACCTTCTGTAGTACCCGGCTAAACCCAAGAAACTGCAAACTTCAGTAACATTTGTCGGTCTAGGCCAATTTACCACTGCTTCAATCTTCTGTGGGTAAACTGAAATGCCATCCTTATTAATCACATGTCCCAAAAACATAACATTATCAAGCCAAAATTCACACTTGGTTAGTTTTGTATATAGTTTCTGTTCTCTTAGGGTTTGTAAGGCAATTCTCAAATGATGTTCATGTTCCTCTTTATTGTTGGAATAAATCAGAATGTCATCTATAAACACAACTACAAATTCATCGAGGAATGGTTTCAAAATTCTATTCATAAGGTCCATAAATGTAGCAGGCGCATTGGTAACTCCGAAAGGCATAACAAGAAATTCATAATGTCCATACCTCGTTCGAAAGGCAGTCTTTTCAATGTCCTCTGTTTTCACCTTCAACTGGTGGTATCCGGATCTAAGGTCAATTTTAGAGAAAACCTGGGCACCCTGTAATTGGTCAAATAAATCATTAATACGAGGCAGTGGGTATTTGTTTTTCATTGTTACCTTATTCAGTTCAAGGTAGTCAATGTAAAGTCCCAGTCAGCCGTCTTTCTTTTTCACAAATAAAACTGGTGCGTCCCACGGTGAAGTGTTGGGCTTGATGAACTTCTTATCTAACAATTCTTGCAACTGAACTTTCAGTTCTTTCAATTCAGTAGGTGCCATTCTGTAAGGAGCTTTGGAAACTGGCTGTGTACCCGGTAACACTTCAATGGTGAACTCAATCTCCCTATCAATCAAATCCCCTAGCAAATCATCTGGAAAAACTTCTGGGAATTCTCTAACTATAGGAATACTGTCCACATTAGCTTTAGTATTAGTAGGTACAGTCAATATACAACATAGATACCCTTTACACTCCTTTTTAATTAATTTGAAAGCTTTCATGGACAAAATCAGATATGGGGGAGGTACCACTCCAACTCCGTTAAACACAAATTCAGGTAAACCAGGTGGACGGAAAACAACTTGTTTCGTTACATAGTCTATGGTAGCATGATATTTTGTTAACCAGTCCATTCCCAAAATGACATCAAAATGATCAATGTTCAATGGCAGTAAATCAATATACAAATGTACATCCCCAACAACAATCTCACATGCAGGATACATATAAGCACAAGTCATGGATCCCCCAACGGGTGAAGATATAGCTAACAAATAGTTCATGGGTTCTAGTGGTCTATTTAATTTTCGTGAAAAAGCATGCGAGACAAACGAATGTGTAGACCCCGAATCAATCAGAACATAAGCATTTTGAGCACAAATTGAGAGTATACCTGACACAACTGTCTCGGCATTCTGCACATCTCCCGATACAAGTGCAAACACCCGGCCTTGCCTTAAAGGCTATTTTCCAGTAGCTCTGGGATTGCGTTTCGGTGCAATAGTTGATGCTGCGGCGCTAGCTGCAGCTTTACTGTTGCTTTGAGATGTGGAAGGGCAATCTTTAACCATGTGGCCCACCTTGCCACACCTGTAATAAGCACCGAAGATTCTGTAGCAAAGCCCCTTATGCCTTTTTCCACATTCGGAGCAGGGTGGTATGGAACCACTTCCCTGACTAGAGCTGTTTGTTGACCTTGTGTTCTGCTTTTTATTCAATGGACTGTTCTGGCCTTTCTTAAACTTAAAGCCCCGTCTCTTACTGCGCCACTCAGTCGCTGGTGTTTCAGTCTATTTTAATGCTTCGATATTCGACTCGGCTATTATTGCTCTGTCAAGAACATCCACATATTTAAGTAGCTTCAGAACATTGATTCGATCAAGTATCTCTACATTGAGCCCGCCTTCAAACTTTCTGGCCTTTTTGTAGTCAATATCAGCCATGTGTGGTGCATATCGGGCAACTTCAGTGAACTTTGATTCGTATTCTGCTACTGATGTGGTATCTTGTTTCAACTGTTCAAACTCAGTTACCTTGCGGTCTCGGACACACTAGGGGAAGTACTTTTCGAAGAAAGCTTCTTTAAACTAAGCCCAAGTCATGGCATTATTTGCATCACAGACAAGCATCCACCACCGCCTAGCTTCTTCTTGTAAAGTAAAGGTGGCCAATAACACTTTGTGTGCCTCCGAACAAGGAAACACTTCGAACAATTTTTCGGTTTCTTAAACCCATGCTTCACCCTTTAATGGTTCAAGGCCTCCTCCCTAAAATGATGGTGGTTTCATTTTGCTGAACTTTTATGTCAAAGTAATTACATCATCATTGATATTTGGTTCTCGCTGTACTGGAGGAGTTGGGGGCTGTTGGTTCTGTTGTTGTCTTAAGGCCTCCGTCAACAGTTCAACCGTTCTTTCTAACCTTGCCATTCTTGCCTCAGATGAATCAGATTCATCGGCATTTCTTGCATTCTCCATTTCACTATATGCAATACGGTAATAATAAACATAGGAAAATGCTCAGTTAAGCACATTAGCACATCAGCACATATATTCACATCATGGCCACACACACTTTCTCATGCTCCTGCAATGCCCTATTTACTTTTCTAGGACATCCTATAGCTCATTTAAAGGAGCGAAGCCTCCCCCTTTTATTGAACGCATTTTCCATCCTTCGTTGGTAGATCTCGAAATTCTGTTGAGCATACAACCTTCTTTCATCTAGGGTCTCGAGCTCAGCCAACCTCACTCTCGCACTTTCATCTTCTGTTAAGGACCCTTGTATTGCCACTCGCAATGATGGTATTTGAACCTCAAGTGGTAACACTACTTATCCTTCAAAAACCAACGAATAAGGGGTTGCTTAAGTAGGAGTTCTGTGTGAAGTCCGATAAGCCCACAAAGCTTCTTGTAACTTTTGGTGCCAAGCTCTTTTGTTCTTATCCACCATCTTTTTGAGAATTTTGCACAATGTCTTGTTGAAAGCTTTTGGCAGGTGCATGATATCTTGATGAATGGTTGTTTTTGATTTTGTACTTGGCAAATAACTTGTTCAAAGCATCACTCCTGAATGGCTGTCCATTATCTATGATGATACTTTCTGGAATCCTGAACCTGTAAATGATACGGGTTCGGATGAACTCAGAGACAACTGTGCTTTTTATATCCTTTAAAGCCACGGCCACTGCCCATTTTGAGAAATAGTCAGTTTCAGCTAGGATGTATCGATATCCTGTTGAAGATGGAGGTACAAAAGGACCAATAATGTCCATACCCCATGTTGCAAATGGCCAAGAACAAGTTGTTAAATGTAAAGGCTCTAGACTTGGCATCTTCGAGCATAATCTATGCAATCTACAATCATAGTTGGCCAATGGTATCCCAACTGTTTTAGCTGCATATGTAATTTAGGACCACTTTGGTGTGCCCCACATACACCTGCGTGTAGTTCTGCCATTACCTCTTGAATACGCTCCTTGGCTATACACCGCATGTACATTCCACCCAAAGACCTTTTGTATAACCCATCTTTCCACAGGATGAATTTGGTAGCCCTACGTCTCACTTCAATTCTTTTTACTTTATCTTCAGGTAGCCTACCATGTTGAAGGTAAGCTATGAATGGTTCCCACCAATTGTCCTCACTTTCTCCCTTCGTGGTGACAACCAAGATTGGAACCAAGTCAGAAACTTCTTTTAAAGGTTGTAACACCCTTCTTTCACCTACCGTGATTGCAATTGTTTTGCTATCTGGTAGGGTCAATGATGCAGCCAAACTTGCAAGTGAATCAGCTCGAGCATTTGTTCTTCTCTTCACATGGAAAATATGTGTTTTCCTGAATTGCGAAAGCAATTGATCAGCTCTTTCATGATATGGGATGAGACTTGTTTTCTTAACAATGTATTCTCCATGGAGTTACTTTACCTCCAGTTCTGAATCTCCATAAATTGAGAGTTCTTTAATAGGAATTTGTAATGCCAATTCTAATCTAGCAATTACAGCTTCATATTCTGCCTCATTATTGGAGCATCATTCACTTAAGGCGAAAGAATGAGTGATTATAGCATTGTCTAGAGTCACAAACACAATTCTAATTCCAGCTTTATTGTTTTTAGGATTTTCTTACTTCTTGCCATCTGGACTCCTTGAAGCTCCATCAAAATACATCTCCCATCCTTTCTAGATTTCTACTTGCATAACCTCTTCATCTGATAAATTAGTTACTAGAGGTAAGTCATTAGGTATAGGATGTGCTGCCAAAAAATCTGCTAGAGCCTACCCTTTTACAGCTCTTTAGGGAACATTTTCAATTGCGAATTGTTGGAGAATTACAACCCACTTTGCAATTTTCCCTGAAAGTATGGGCTGTGAAAGTATATATTACAAGGGGTCTGCTCTTGATATCAACTTGACTTCATGTTCCAGGACATAGTGCTTTAGTTTTTGCAAGGTGAACACCAAGGCAAGACATGTCTTTTCGATAGGAGAATAATTAACTTCTGCCCCAACTAGAGTACGACTCAAGTAATACAAGGCATTTTCTTTCCCATGCTCATTGTGTTGTGCCAACAGTGCCCCTAACGAACCATCTAGGGCTGTTATGTACAACAAAAGTGGTTTCCCTTTTATTGGGCTCATGAGTACTGGAGGCTTCAAAAGATACTCCTTAATACTATTAAAAGCATTTTGGCATTGCTGATCCCATTCAAATGGAACACCCTTTTTCATCAATCTTAAGAATACCAAGCATCGACCAGCCAAGTAAGAAATAAATCTTCTGATATAGGCCAATCTCTCTTGTAGCCCCTTCAATTCCCTTAAATTTCGAGAAAGAGGCATTTCAACAATGGCTTTAATCTTAGTATGGTCAATTTCAATCCCTTCGTTTCGAACCACAAACCCTAGAAATTCTCCTGAGGAAACTCCAAATGCACATTTTAGTGTGTTCATCTTGAGTTTGTATCTCCTCCAATGTTTGAAGATTCTTCTCAAATCTTCCCCATGGTTTTCCTTCTCCTTTGTCTTGATGACAAGATCATCAACATAGCATTCAATGGTGTCATGCAGCATATCACCGAACATTACAGTCATCGCCCTTTGATACGTGGCCCCAGCATTTTTCAGGCCAAACGGCATTACCTTATAGCAAAAAAATCCTCTCGGAGTCCTGAATGCAGTCATTTCTTCATCTTCAGGTGCCATTCGGATTTGATTGTATCTTGAGTATCCATCCATAAAAGTCAAGGTTTCATACCCAGTAGTTGCATCTACAAAAAGTTCAGTGATGGGCAAGGGAAAGTCATCTTTAGGACAAGCCTCATTGAGATCACGAAAATCAATGCAAACCCTGATTTGACCATTCTTTTTCTTGACCGGCACTATGTTTGCTAGCCAGGTTGGATATTTGACTTCCCTGATGAATCCTGTATTGATAAGCTTGTCGACTTCAGCTTCAATTTAGGCTGTAAGCTCTGGTCAAGTTCGCCTCTGAGGCTGTTTAACTGGCCGTTTCTCAAGGTGAATTGCAAGCTTATGGACTGCAATCTCTGGATTAAGACCAGGCGTCTCACTGTAGTTCCATGCGAATATGTCACGATACTCCTTTAAGAAGGAAATATATTGCCGAGCTTCTTCTTCCTTTAAATTTGCACTAATGAAGGTTGGTTTGTTTTCTCCTTCATCACCCAGATTTACTTCACGAAGGTCATCCACGGTGGCTTGGCCTCCTACTTCAAATTCTGTTGGTGCAGGTTGAGCGCATTTAGTCATCATCTTCCAACACATCTTGAGTGATAGTCATGTTTACTGGAAATTTTTCCTCATCCCCCTGATAGCCTAACCTTCTGTCCTGGCGGTGATAATACCGCTTTGTTGGATAGCCTGCCTCTGCGAAGGTGTTAATGCAAAGTCAAAAGGTGTCATTGTTCCTAGTATTTTTTCATGACCTAAACTAACTTTTACCAACATCTGTGTAATTTCTGCACTGAAGGTAGGCTTCTCAAAACTCGAGATGTTTTCTTCTAGCACTTGTTCAACTTTCACTTTCTGTTCAACATCTCCAAGTGAGTGGAATATGATAGATTTCGACCCTTTTCCTTTAGAAGGGACCACAATCTTATTATATTTCTCCACAAAAGTGCATTTTGTCCTCCTTAATGGCAACGTGAACTCACCCTTGAGATCCAAAATTGGATTTATTGGGGCTAGAGCCTTTGCCCCCAGTTTCTTTTCGGACTTTGGCACATATCGAAAAGTTCTTTTTGTTGAAACTGGAGTAGACTCTAGAGCGTCTTTAACATTCGGAGTATCTTCAGACTTTTTCACATCTTTTCCCTTTCTTTGTGAAGTCTTTGTATAGAAGCTATCATCAGCATAATAGGCCTCTACTTCTTCAAATGGATCATTGTCAGCCACAGTTGTCCCCTCTTTTTTGGGTGAAGGCAATGGGTACTTAATACATTGGTGATAAGTTGATGGCACTGCATAATGATTATGCATCCATGGTCTCCCAAGCAAAACATTGTAGAAGGTGTCTACATCAATGACCAAGAACTCAGTGCTTTCTTCAATATCCCCAAACTTGGTTCGCAATTCAATCTTCCCCATTGGGCGTTGTTCATTTTGATTAAATCCTTGAATGACCAAACGACTTGGGCGAAGTTGTGAAATTCGAACCCCTAATAAGTTTAAGGCCCTCCGAGGTAGGAGGTTTACCACAGATCCTCTATCAACCAGAATTTGAGAAATTTTCACATCATGGATAAGCCCAGTGATAAACAAAGGCCGATTATGGTCTGCCATTTCAGCACACATGTCTTTGTCACCAAAGGTTACCATAGCCATGCATATAGTTGTCTTCTCTTGATTTCTACCCTCGATTTCTTTGTGGAAATCCTTTGGCTTGGACTGGGCATATATTAAAGACTTTCGAAGCTCTGGAGACATTTTCAGTGCATCATATATGCTCAACAATGTTGGAATTTTCTTTAGATGAGCTAGTACATCATATTTCACTTGCTCTTCCTCCAGCAAAACCTGTGGAACTTCTGACGTTTGAGGGTCCTGAGGATTTCGTAATTTCCTCCGGTAGGTCAAGTAAGTCTGGCAGTGACAACCCTCATCTCTGATTAGTGCTAATCTATGATTAAGCATGATAAGTAATTAAACAGATTGAAATTCTGAACTGAACGCATGAGTATGTTGCTCGATTGCATTTTCTATCTGTTTATCATAAATTGATCTGTTCATGTTTTTAGTTTCGAATTGCGAATTGAAGGCCTTATCGGCGGCTGAATCAGAAATTGATTAGTGTTATGTGCTAATTAGGATTTATGTGATTTTATGGTAGATTTAATTGAAATTTGATTTGGAATGATTAAATTGGATTAAATAATGTTAAATTACAATAGTTTGAGTTTATTACCTTCTTGCCATTATAGTGGGCCACTTTGTTAAACATTGTTTAGAGCTTAGTTTCATATCATTTGCTCATCTTTGAAGACCAAACCGTGGGTGAGAGGAGAGTGAGAGGAAAGAAGTTGAGTTCACCTAGATTGACTTGAAACTTAGAGGAAATTGAAGGGAATTTGCATGTTTGAGCTTCCATACCTTGAATTCAAGACCTAAGGTAGAGAATTCATCCTTTGAATTATGAATTTAAGTTGCATCTTGCATGGTTCATGGAAATATTGGAGATTAGAGTGAAGTTTTAGCTCAAAGTGTTGAATTATGAGCTAATTCATGCATGCATGTTCATATTCTTGCATTTTGAGGTTGTTTTGCATGAATTTCTTCCATGCATGTGTATATTTTGAATGTGGTCCATGAATTCACCATGTTCTTAAGCTTAATCTTGCATTTGGCCAAGTTTTAGAGCATTTAATTCATAAGAGTTCTTGTATGTTATGTTTTTACATAGTTCATGAGAGTTTCTTTGAAATTGTGTTCAATTGACTTACCTTTGGGCTTGATTTTACAAAATTGATGTTCAAAACATGTTACAGTACAAGTTTTCAAGTGTTTTCCAGAAAATGGGCCCAAAAGGTTGAGTTTTGAGGTGTTGAATGCTTGGTTTGAGCTTGGGAGGCAAATCTGAAAATTCCAGATTTTGGCATCCACGCTCGAGCGAAGGATTCCACGCTCGAGCGACCATCTTTTGTTCAGAGCTCCGCTCGAGCGAAGGGATGCTGGCTCGAGCGTAGATTGCAAGCTCTCAGGTTTTTGGTGCACGCAGATGCACGCTTGAGCGAGGGAACCTACGCTCGAGCGAGGACTGTGCCTCACGCTCGAGCGAGCATCGAGCGGGGATTTTCAACATCCAGCACTTTTTGCATTTTTACAGACCGCTCAAGTGAGGAAGTCCACGCTCGAGTGGCCCCACTGTTTTGACAAGCTCGCTCGAGCGAAGAAAGCCACGCTTGAGCGAGACTCCTGTTTTCTGAAAATTTTGAAAAGTGTTTTAAAGTGCATCTTTGCATCCTCATTCCATCCTAGGCATTCCTAGGCCTAGTTTAAGGCATCTTAATGAGGATATTGAGGTAGGACTACACCAAGTCAAGATAAGGATTAAGTCATTACTCCCAGGTGTGTAACTTAGTGTGTGTTCATTCTACTACTGTGTAGGGTTGGCATCCAAGGACGCTCAATAGCTTGCCTATAGCCCAGTACTCTATGAGTAACAATGTTGTAAAGATATGTTCAATGATGATTATTTCCTGAACAATTAACTGTACTATTTTCTGAAATGATACTGTTTACTAAATGAATGATGTCCTATTTATGAACTGTACTCGTGGTATCCATAGCAACTTACTGTTACTGTACTGTTACTGTTACTAACACAGAGATCTCTGTCGGTTCCAATACTTGGAACCAATACTGTATACTGTTATGATGGCCATCAACTGACTGTTCGGTCTATTAAGACCTACTGTACTGTTTTGCTATTCGATGTACCACATATAACTGCTATGGTTTCTAAATGACTGATATGACTATTTAATGACTAAAAGGACATTCATTCTTAACCTTTTTACATAGTTGTTGTTCACTGGGCTTTAGCTCACTGTTTATATATATATATTTGTAGGTGTTTAGGCACCGGACCGGAGCTAGGAGCGTCGGGTTAGCTCTTGTTTTGTCAAGCCAACCTTTGTGCCTCGCCTTGAGGTTCCAAGTCCGTTCAAGCTACGGCTGTTTTGGGGTGTTCGGATTCACTCTTCTGTTTCTGTTTGTAATAGATGTTATAGACTTCTACTGTATAGTTATGGCATAGGGATTGAATCCCTAACTTGTATGTTTGTATATCTGACATGTAAATGTGTTTTGGTTACGAATGTGACTTGTTCATAAAAGTCTTCTCGCATTCAGACTATCACAGCTCATTGGACATCTTTTATTTACTGTTTTGGCTTCCGCCAGCCCCTTACTCTGTATTACTATCATTACTGTCAAGCAGGCCTTTGGTAATCACGGATTACTGGCCAGTTACGATGCTTAAACCCATAGGGGCAGGTTTGGGTCGTGACACTGGCATACTTCAACAACCGCCTTTTCGTTGACCTCAACTTCTTTTGTTCCCTCAGTTGTTTGGACCATGTTAACTGGCCCAGTTGCAGGGTGATCATCATTATCAATCACTTCTCCATCTTCCTGGAGCTGCATTCTTCTCCCATTTCTTAGGTACCAGGAGTCACGCCTATAAAAGCATTGGGATTCTACAAAACCGTTCTTCATGGCCTCCCAACTAGGCACCACCACCCCTTTGATGGAGCAATACCAGTAAGAGGAGATCCCCTCTAAAGAAAAGGGGAATTGTTTTAGGCAAAGTGCTTGATTTTAAGTTGTTTCCCCACACTGTTTCAAAAAACACCTAATATGTTTTTGAGGATCTCCATACCCCTCATATAGGAGAAAATTCGGAAGTTCGTATCCTTCAGGAAATGGTGTTTGCTCTATCCATAAAGGGAACAAATCCCTTGGGCGATAAGTGCCTATCTCTCGAAGATCAAGGGCAGTTACATTCTTCTCCTCAATTGTGCCTTCTATGAAATCATATGTTTGAGAAGATATACCTTTGTCATCCAAATGTTCTGGTATCTCAATTTCTATTGGCCATGGTTTATAAAATGTCCTATAGAATCGATCAGCCATGGTGTCCCAATCTGGCTTTTTACTGTGTTTCCACATTGTGTGAGGAAACGAACCAAATGACGCCTTGGACAACCTGTCCCATTATATAAAAGAAAACGAGGTACTACATATCCTCGTGGGAATTGAACCCACTCGACCCAATTAGGGAAAGCGTGTCCAGAAATTTGATTTCTTTCAATAATCAAATTTTGATGGGCTTCAAAACCCTCATCTTTCAAAGAGACTGTTACTTTTGCCTGATGTTCCACTTCCCTTCTAGCTTCAATTTTTGCTTTCTCATCATCACCTGGATTGCGAATGATATGTATTTCTCGCTCTTCAAAATATACATCCACAGTGATGACATTACAAGGAAAGTCAAAGTGGTCACTTGATACACTTTCTCCATCGTATGTCCTAGCTGGGGATGTGTATGGTGAACCATCAGGAGAAAAGTCAAGTTCCCAATCTTCATTAGGATCCTCAACTTGAGATGACTTTGCTTGTTTACTTGAATGCTTCCATACTTCATCATCCGACTTACACCTGCCATTCACCTCATCATCCTTGAAGTGTAGTCATTTTTTTGCCTTTTTCACAAGCTCAGAGTCGGACCTACACCCGATGTCTCCTTGTTCTGTTCCCCTTACATATTCTGGAGTGCTTTGATAGTACATTGGTGGTACTGGCGAATATTCTAGAGAAAAGGCTTCTGGTGTGTGCTCCGGAGAAACTAGTGTATATTCTGGAGAAGTTGGTGTATACTCTGGTGAGTCAAGTATGCAGATAGGAGATGTAATGCAATCTCCTTCCCTAACTTTTGAACCAACTTCACTCTCATCTTCCTCGTCATCACTCAAAACAATGATGGTTAGGCAAGGGGCCAAAGTAAGCTTTTCCTCCCTCCTTTTATCAAAGTATGTCTGTAACTCCACAGATTGAAATTTTGAAGGTGGAAATTCCTCCAATGTGACTGGGACAAGGGGACATTGCTCTAATTGCTTATCAGGGACCAATTTCTCCCCTTTTTCCTTCTTTGGGTTCTTTCCTTTTCTCTTACTTACTTTGGCTTTTTTCTGTTTCTTGGAAACTTTTGGTTTTTCCTTTTTGGAAACTTTTGGCCCTTGTGTTGTTGAAGCAACCACATTTCTAGCTTTCACTGTGGCATTTTGTTTTTTCTTCATGCTTTTTGACTAATAAACAACCCATTCACCTTCATTATCATTGTCGATAGTGATTGGGTTAGGAGATGCTTTCTCTTGAGGAGGGAGCTCGATAATCTTAGAGTCCAGAAGTTCCTGAATTTTATCTTTCAGAACAAAGCACTCTTTTATCGGATGGCTAATCAAACGATGGTAGAGGCAATACTTTGGATCGTTGGTCTTTCCTACCTCATGTGGTCTCTTCACCTCAGAGAGAGCAATCAACTTTTGCTCCAACAGATCTTCAAATAGGTCTTCGACCAGATCATCCGTGAAGGAATATTTCTTCTCCAACCTCTCTTTCATAGTCACCTTTTTAAATTCCTTGGGCTTTTTAGCCCCTACTACAACGGGACCCTTCTTTTTGGTTTCGATTGTAGCTGCAGTCGGGGACTCAACCCTTTCGACGGCCCTAGGCCTCCTTCGTTTAGCTAGATACAACTCCATATCATGAGCTTTAGTGCGTAGATCATTGAATCCTTCAAAAGTTTGAGCCATAAGAGCCGTAGAGAGCTCATGTCGGAAGTTGCTAAGGCACATCCGAATGAACTCTAATTGCATAAACTTTTGAGGACAAGCACATGTCAAAGCTCGCCATCTTGCAATGAAATCTGTAACAGACTCATTGTCACGTTGCTTGGTCTCAATCAGTTCTGGTACTCCAACTCGCCTTTGTGTGTTGCAGAACTGTTTAAGGAACTCCTTCACCATGGAATCCCAATTTAGGATTGATCCCTCAGAAAGGTTAGCATACCAAGTAAATGCAGAACTTTCAAGTGATTGGACAAATAGCTGCAGGCACAGGGCCTCATTCTGGGCTATTGGCCCGCACCTTGAAAGAAAATGAGCCACATGTTGTCTTGGATCTCCTATTCTATCAAACATTTTGAAATCTGGTTGGGAAAAACTAGAAGAGAATGGAACAGCATCTACCCATGCTGGATAAGGTTTTGTAATTATTCGAAAGTTCTCATCATCTTTTTCCTTGACTTTCTTTACTTGTCTCCTCACCATATCATCAATCATGGCCATGAGCATTGGATTCATACCACCACTCGTTAGATCAGAGTAACAAGGACCATTGCCCCTGGGGCTAGTGTGCTTTGTATGCCTACGGATGTCCCCAAAACAGGTTATGTCATTTGTTTGGGTGCACTTCCTGGTCCTGTCATTTGGGCCTGCAACTGTTGCATTTGCTCCAACATAGCAGCCATTTCCCGTTCTCTTCTCTCAAGTTGTTCTTGTAGGGCCACCACTTTTTCCTTGAGACCTTGGTCTTGTTGGACCTGTGAATTTGCACCTTCTTTCTTAACCTCAGTCATCATAACTGCGACTTTGTTGATATCTCTCAATTCATTGTTTCCAATATTCGTTGAAACAAACGAGATAGAATCATCTTGTTCGTACAAAGGATTATCAACCCCCACAACATTACTCATATTTGAAGCATCTGACTGCGATGCTTTGTTTTGAGCCTCACGGGTTATGGACCTTGTTACAGGCCCTTTTCTTATTCCCTCCATAGATAGTTCAATCAAAGTAGAAATATTTCCCAAGGGTTGCTTACCCTCCTCCACCTTTGACTTTCAAACAAAGACAGGACTTTCAATTTGTTTTTGGCGTTCATCTTTCGAGAGAGCCCTTTCAATAGCTCCTATAACATTTGTCGCCACTGTTCTTAGTTCCAGTTTCTTTAAGGCCTTATTTCTTCTTCGCCTTTGTCTTTTCGAAACTGGACCATTTGATGATATATCAAGTCAAGCCCCTAGGGGCATAGAAGGAACCGTTTGCATTTTTGCAAATTCCTCATGAATTTTCAAAACAGTCCCTACATTTTTAGAGCGGACCAATTGATGTTGATTCAAATCCCGTCGGGCCAACGGGTGTTCCTTATTCGAACCTTGTCGGGCCAACGGGTGTTTCTTATTCGAACCCTGTCGAGCCAACGAGTGTTCCTTTGGCTCCTGAGAGTTGACTGAAATTTGTTTTGATTGATTTTGTGCTCTGAACAGAACTATTGGTTCGTAGGCCGCAACTGCTTTTTCAACAACAGGGGCCTTTTTTCTATCAACAGGAGTTTGGGTCATTACCCTCCTCCCAATGGCCCTAATGATGACCATGTTTTCAGCAGAGGCTTTCTTCTGGGCAGACTCCACCATTTTAATAGAGTCTTCTACCCTTTTGAGTAGTTGGGCCACAACATTTTTTGTTGCCCCGTTGAAGCTGCAACAAAAGTCGTAGTTGCAAACTGATTAGCCTCCTTTGCCTGAATTAGAAAGCTCTTCGCTCGGGCTGTGGCCCTCACGGTTGCGTACTACTTCGACGCTTTCACATTATTTTCAGTAATCTTTCTCAAACTTTCAGCTTTCTGGAGAAGTGTGACTTTCTTCGTCACACCAGTTACCTTCGGGACAGCCAAGAGCTTTCGCTCTGGAGCCCCTTGGGTGATAGGGGAAAGAAGTGCATCTTTCCAGGATTTCGCTGGTTCTACCTTTGGGACAGCCAAGAGCATTCGCTCCAGAGCCCCTTGGGCGATGAGTGCTATCCCACCCTTGGTGACTTCAGAACCACTGGATTGTAGGTTTGTCTCTTGACAGTTGCTTCAGCATTCCTATAACAAAAGAATACGTCAGTAAGTTTCAACTATATATATATATATATTTTTTGTTCTTCAAAAGATGGGAGGAGAAATAAGTCCCACTGGTCGTGCCAGAATTTGTAGACACAACTTTTAAAACATGAAGTGTTTCAACACATTTCAAAATTTTATGTTACAAATGTCCATTGTTTAGTTTTTGGACTAAACGGTGTTGATTATTTGAATATCAGGTTCTTATTTCCGATCTGTATTTCAGATCGTTAATTACACATTTTATACAAATGAAACCTTCGATTAATGAAGAACAAAATAAACAACAAAAGACAATTTAAGAAAAATAAATATTTTATTGAAATTGTTATGGGCTTTGAACCCTCGAATATAAAATACAATTCTTGGGTTTGGAACCCTTTACCTATTCATCGCCATTAGCGTAGGCTCTTGAGTTCTCTAGGCTTCTCTTCTTCTTTCTTGTAACGACTTCTTTAGCTCTCAATTTCTTTCTCTCTCTGATCTTTTCACTTATGATTTTCTGATCCCCCGTCTTGTGTGATGGTCCTCATATTTATAGAGGGCCATCAGGTGATAGGAATGCCTCATCTTCAATTTGAATTTCAAAGTGAATGATAGTGCCATTTGAATTTTGAATAATAGCGCTATCTGATTAATCATATATCTGAGTAACCGGATTGATCTTTGGGGTTTCATCCTCTGTGGTGTCCTTGCTGTAGGCTCTATAGGTGTCATCTTTTGTAGGCTCCACGTGTCACTTGAGCATCTTGAATAATGTCGTTGAGATACAACGTCGTTTTATTTATGCACTTCAACGGATCATATTGATCTTTTTAGGAAGTGATTACCTACAACTTTCCTATCATAGGCTCTATACGTGTCATAAATTTAGTTGAAATTTATGTGCCAACAGTCACACTCGTGCCTCTCAATCATGCCTACCTGTAAAGCATAGACACCTCTCCGGAGGCAACGAATGGGTGTCAAACACTCTGCCTAATGTCCCCTTTTTTTTTTTGAATTTTTGCAGCCAACACTCTTTGAAACAGTCTTGGACACGTTATGGATACGTTGAAGACAGAGAGACACCCTAACACAAGAGACATAGAGAGAAACCCTAACCCATTGAAGATAGAGAGAGAAAGAGAAAGAGAAATAGAAATAGAAATAGAAAGGGTGAAGAACCTGTTAAAGCCCTAGATTGAGGCTAGATCAAGGTATGTTCTTCCAATCTGTGTGTGTTCGACTTTCTCTTTCCCTCTGTTCATCGTCGAACCTGTTCATCTTCTTCGACTCTCTCTCCCTCTGTTTGGTGCTCTCTCTCTCTCTCTCTCTCTTGTTTGACACTCTTTCCTTTTTTTGTTCAACTCCCTCTCTCTCCCCTCTTCGTGTGTCACTATCTCTCTTCCTTTTTTATTCTTTGTTTCTTCTTTTTTTTTTACCCTTTTTGTTTTTAGTAATAAAAAAAATTCCTGCTTTTACTTTTTTCTATATTTTTTAATATTCTTGTTTGCTAAAAATTAACATATAGAATAAATTATTTTTATTTGTAAAAAAAAATAATAATAATAATTTGGGAATGATATTTGATATTAAAGTAAATAAATAAATAAAATAATATATATTTTTAAATTTTACATATAATAAAAAAAAAAAAATTATAGGGGGACTTACCAACTGATCCCATGGAAGTAAGTTAATACCAGCCAAGTCCTGTCCTATTTTCGTTTCCAATTTTACCCTTCAATATCACACCACATGCGTAAAGCAAAGAAGCTGCTCACGAGTTCTCCCTTGTGAGCTCTCCCTTGTATGTTGTCTTCGTTTTGTTCCTTATATATTGTTCCTTTTGTTCTCTCATACTCACATACATACACACTTACTCACTAATTCACAAAAACACATCCACACACTTACTAATTCACAAAAACAAATTCACAATAATTTAGCAGTGATATACTTACACTGATAAATTTGATACTCACATACATACACACTCACTTACTAATTCACAAAAACAAATTTACAAAAATTCATGAGAAAGTTTTTTGTGAAAGGCAAATGCACTTGGAGGAGCTGTGTGAATTAATCAAGACAAGGATTGCATTGTGGGCCAAATTTTATGCTCAGGATTGTTGTTACTCAGTGCAGCAGATTATCTGCAACATTCAGGAGATTCGGCTTGGTTTCTAGCTATCACTGGTGTTAAACTGGGGATGGCAAATGGTTAGTCTATGGTAGAGGTGAAGGGTGAATTTCTGGTGTTTTTTCTAATATTTTGCTCTGATTGTTGATCTGTCTGTTGGGTTGTTTTGATGTCATTGGATGCTGGAAGTCTTGGTGATTCTTTGGATCAGGAGATGTATGTTAAGGGCTGCTGATGGATTGGGTTTTGTGTTGGATTGTAGTGCACTTATTAATGCTCAGGTGAGAGGTTGTATGACATAGGTCTGTTGCTTTATGCTGTATATCAGAATCCCAGAGACGATGCCTTCTCGGTCTGTTAAGAGAGCCTTAACAGAATTGTTGATTTACTGATGTCCTGAAGCAAGTGTGTTGTGGCAGCAACAGTATTGTGCATTGTGCTTCGTTGCTGTGTAGCATTGTGGCAGCAGCAACATGTTGCAACAGTAGTGTGGGTCTGCACCTCTCTTTTCTTCTTTTTTCTTCTTTTCTCTTCCTTTGGCTTGTGTTGGTTCCTCTTCAACCTTTGTAGTTGTGCTAGCTCATGATTGAGCTTTATGCACTTCCCTCCTTTATTGATGTAATCTCATATGAATGTATGTTGTCGTCATCAATAAAGTTTTTCTTTTGCTGATCAAAAAAAAAAAATTACAAAAATTCAACAGTGATAAATTTATCACTAGTTTAAACAAATTTATCACTGGTTTAAACAAAATTATCACTGATTTATCACTAGTTTAAACAAATTTATCACTAGTTTAAACAGATTTATCATTGGGATCTTTCCGAATATAAAGAGAGAGAGAGAGAGAGAGAGAGAAGACCCGGCGGCAAAGAGCCTAGAGCCTAGATCCTAGATCTAGAGGTGGAGGCGACGACGACTATGGAGATGGAGGCGACAGTGGTCGGCAACGATAGTAGAGGTGGAGGCAAAGACGTCGGTGGAGGTGAAAGCAATGGTGAAAGTAGAAGAAGATGCCAACAGTGGGGGCAGCGGTGGTTAGCAGGTTCTCTTTCATATATGTAAGCTTTCTTTCTTCCTCTACTGAAAGAGAGAGACACGTCCAATTTGTTAAAACATTTTATTGATTCTCTGCATTTAAACAAATGTAGAGAGAGAGAGAGGGAGGGGGAGAGAGAGAGAGAGGGAGAGAGAGAGAGCATTGGAGTTAAGTGGTGTTCTTGGTTCTATTATTGATCCAAGTAGAAGCACAAGATGGGTTCATCAAAACCAGTGGATTTTTTTTTTCTTTAGATCTGAGTATAAAAACATGAGGGCAAAAATGGAACAAACAAAAATGTTCAGGACCTATAGGTAAAAGAGTCTCCATTAAGGACCTGTTGGGTAATAACCTTTGAAAATAGGACTGGCCTGTAAAAATCTCAAAATTATATATATTGAACATGTCCCCAACATGTTGTGACTTCCATTTTTTAAAAATTTGTGTATTCACGTGTCCATGTCATGTCCCATGTCTGTCCGTGCTTCATACATGCCTACCAATAGATAATACCCAAACATGGAAAAAGCCACTGAAACACAATTAAAGAACCACCCAGCTATCCTCGGCATTCTACTTCCTATAAACAAAATGATCTACCGTGGAGGCTATAACCAAAGAACCATTGCAAAAGCTTCCCGTTCTTCATGACCAAACAAAGGCTTGTAATTAGACAAAACCAAAAAATCTCCATAGAAATCTATTGATTTAGAGAGAACATTATTTTAGCCTTATTGTCAATGCTTGCTAAAGTCAGCCTGATTCCCATTTCTCCTAAAGAAATTAAATAGATCCTACTGCTATTTATTAAAAGTTCAAAACTTTTATCAAAAATGAAATGCAGACAATTACACTAACTTCTTCTGCACACTACTTATATATTATCAATAGGAACAACATGTGATATGGTCATTATATGCTTATTTTATATCCTTAATTTATACTGTGTTAGACCTATTTTATATTTTATTATTTATTTTGTCTTATTCTGTTTATTTTTATGTTTTTAGTATTCTAGAAATTTAATGGAAAATGCTAATAAATGAAGAAAATTGAAATCTACATGAGAAGAGATTTTAATATATAAATGGGAGCAACATATCACAACAAGTTGTTTAGCTTAGTTGGTTGTCAAGTGGGTCACATGGTCTATTGTGGTCAAGGTTCAAACCTTGTTGGAACTTGGAAGTATATTTTCTTTTTATCAAACTTGAGACAGCTCAAGTTCTCAAGTGTACCAATGCCGCGAAGCACAGGATCACAACCCAACCCAGGAACTTCTCCAGCATTTAGAACTCAACATGAGTCACCTCTTAGCTAGGAGAGATCCTTGGATGGAATTCAAACTTCAATAATTTATTTTTATCTTTTAGAGGTTAATCTTTTTAGAACTCTACAACTTCTTTATGTATGTATTTTATTTTTCCCTATAAACAGAGAGGTAGACAACTCCAAGAAGAGGGGAGATTATTAGGTATTATTTTATTTTTAGTTCTTTTTCTCTTCATATGTTTGGAGAGTGTTTCAAATATTGAAGAAGGAGAAGAAGAGTTTCGATTATTAATGCAATGAATTCAAATAAGTATTTTTCAATTATTGCTTTTAATTTTAATATGAACATGTTAGGCTAATTTATTTGCTAGGGTTAGGATGAGAGAGGCTAATAAGGAGGTCAAGAAAGTAGTGAGAGAGGCTAAGTTGAAAGCTTATGATGACCTATACACTAGACTAGATAGTAAGGAGAGAGAGAAGAGGGTATACAAACTTGCTAAGATACGGGAGAGGAAAACAAGAAATTTTAATCAAGTTAAGTGCATAAAGAGTGCGGATTCTAAGATATTAGTGGAAAGATGGAAAGATGGAAGAATTATTTTGAGAAACTATTAAATGAGGAACATTGAGGTACGGCAATAGGGGAAAAAATAGCCAGTAATACGATAAACCAAGACTATAGGTTCTATCGTAGAAATTTTGAAGTGGAGATTGCACTTAAGAAGATGAAATCAAATAAGACTTTAGGACCCGATGATATCCCTATGGAAGCTTGGAAGTGTTTGGGTAAAAAGAGAGTTGCTTGGTTGACTAGGTTGTTTAGCAAAATTTTGTTGATTAGGAACATGCCAGATGGGTGGAGGAAGAGTATTTTAGTGCCAATCTATAAGAATAAAGGTGATGTCCAGAATTGCAACAACTATAGAGGAATCAACCTAATGTGCCATATAATGAGAGTGTGGGAGAGGGTGATGGAACGCCAATTGTGAGATATAATAGAGGTGTTAGAGAATCATTTTGGGTTTATGCCTAGCAGATCAACAATGGAAGCGGTCTATCTTTTGAGAAGAGTAATAAAAAAGTATAAAGAAAAGAAAAGAGACATTCATATGGTGTTTATCGACCTTGAGAAAGCATATGATAGAGTGCACCGGGATATAATATGGTGGGTGTTAGAGAAGAAAGGGGTAACAAAATGTTACATTGATGTGATTAGGGACATGTATAAAGGGGTGGTGACCACTATTAGATCGCCAGCTGGAGAGACAAATGAATTTCCTATCATTGTAGGGTTACACCAAGGATCTACCTTATGTCCTTATCTTTTTTCTTTAATTATGGATGAGTTGACGAGAAATAATCAGGATGACGTGCCATGGTGTATGCTTTTTGCAGACGAACTTGTGTTGATGCATCAACTATGTTCTCTAGATACTTGTAAAGGCTTCAAAGTTTCACCATTGTTCCAATGTAAACTAAAAGACCATCACGTAGTCAAATCAACCATTTTGACTCATAGAAATTTAGAAACATTATTCAACTCAACCCAACAAGCTTTTGTCCTAATTACTTGGGGTAGGCTACATAGATCCATTTCCTTCAATTGCTTCTCGTCACAGTCATATCCCTAGTTAAGTTCAAGATAGCCATGTCCTTTCATATCACCTCAACCCAAGTTCTCCTAAACTTTTCTTTATTTCTTTTATCACCCGCCACGTGGATCAAATCACTTCTTACAGACACATTAATCACTTCTAACTTCTTTTTTTAATGGATTCATTTCTTATTTTATCTTTGATTAGAACATTGCTCATTCATCTCAGCATTTTCTTTTTTTCTTTTTACTTATTTTTTTTTTATAAATGTAAGTGTACTAAAAAGGAGTGTTAGAAATGGCGTAATTTTGTTCACACAAATTATTCCCTCTACACATTCTCATTTTAGCTATACTCATTTTTGAACATGTTTTCTCTTTAATAGTTCAACATTCAAATACCATATATTGTAGCAAGGTCTTATAGTAACCCAACAAAATTTCCCCTTCTATTTAATAGGAATCTTGCAATCACACAACACCCTGATGCACTCCACCTCATGCACCCCTCCCTAAATCTATAGATCATATCCTCCTCATTTCTTCATCTTTGTAAACAATTATCCAAGATCTCGAAAATATTACCTCATACCCATCAAGTTCTACTTTACTCCATCCCCATTATAGTTTTGCTAAAATTGCACTCTATATATTTTTAATCTTACTTAACCTATGCTCTTAGATTCTAAAATATTTCTCCATAACTCTAGCTTAAAGTTCACTCATTCTCTTGTTTTGTCAACCAAGATTATATCACAAACAAATAGCATACACCAAAAGATATCTTCTTGAATGTTACTACTAAGTTCATCTTGTAACAGAATATTTTGTATTGACAATTTTTGTGGACAAAATTTGGTTGTAATGGATTGTCTTAGATGTGTGCACGTATTTCGGTCATTTCTCTTACCCTAAGAAACACCGACACATCTAAGAAGGTAACGTGTTGTGTCGACACCGACAAGACATGACACTCATCGGACACTTCCCAACACCTAGGCACACAAGAAACACGTTACAAGTTTGAATAAAATAATTTGGAATAAAATGTCAAAAACAAAAACAATATAAATTTATACCAATTTTTCTCTTTTAGACTTTAAAATTTATTATCTTTTAGCTATGCATGACATATAATTATTTCTACTTATATATGACATAATAAATATATAAAATTATATATTTTGCATGTGTCCTCTACGTGTCATGTCCTATACTTTTTGAAAATTTGCATATCATATCTGTTTTGCATCACATGTCCATGTTCATGTCCATACTTCTTAAGCCTTACCCAACCAGTTTGGCACACCGAGTTCAAAGCTTTGCTCCATTACCCGCTCAGGTGAAGCTTGCATTTATGTTTTGTTGCATAAAGTTTCTCAAAAATAGTGTTTGAAAAAGATACAAAAACCTTTTATTGAAAAACATGGTCAATATGGACTCAGCTACGCAAAGCAATCAATCTCTTTGGGATGCAATTGATCGCTCTTTCAGCATAAGAAAGTGCTCAAAACACGACCGATCGCCATTTAATCTCTCTTTTAACAGAAGCAAAAGATCAACACGTGATTGATCCCTAAGTAATCACTTGGCAAAAAAATTGGTACAGTAGACAGCGATTAATCCATTTATGATGTGATCAATTGCTCCTTAAGTGTGATCAATCGCCTATATAGTTTTTCACAAATTCTTTGTTAAGTTGGTTTTAAAAGTTGTTTTATATAAATACATCCCCTCATCCTATTTTTCAGTATTATAACTATTGTTTTTCATAGCCAAATTCTGAAAACTCAACAACAGTTCTTAGCGATAAATATGATGTTCGTGAGAGAATATTCTTGAGTTAGTTTTCTAAAAACCTTGCATGTCTTTGCATTGTTCATTTTACAGCCAAGGCCGATAGGGTAATCGGAGCCATTCAAGAAGAATACCTGGAGTTTTGTGTGTCCCTCCATATATCTATACACAAAATGAGAAAACTTGCATAAAGAAAATATAGGAGGTCTAGTCCCCTGTTTTCAACTCCATTATAGAACCAAAAAAGTTCTAACCAAAAACTCACACATAAATATGTAAAATAAATAATTCTATTCCCGGTCAAAATAACTCCACTTGTATAGATAATTCTTATTCCTACCTCATACATAAGTTCTAACCAAAATAAAAACACTTGCATATGTATTATGTTCATCAAATAGATTTGATTAAACAATTGTTCCTACATTCTGTATTCTGTTCATTAAACATTTCATCAAACTACCAATGGGTACGCGAAATCCTATTGTATAATCACTTAAAAGATTCTAATTCTACGATTTGAGGAGCTAGTTAATCTTTTCTAATTTAAACTATTTTGGGCCATTTTTTGAATTAATTTTCAAGTAGTTCTTCACTGTTTTTGGGTATAATTCAGGTTCAAAATTTATGAAATTATTTAAATCTGAAATTATTTTGAGTTTTGTGTTTTTAACATTCACATTGTAATCTGAAGTTAAAAATTTGAAGTTAAATTACAAGTTGTTGACAATGATATATTCACAGTTTCTTAGTAACAAATTTCTATGTTCTCATTGACATCAAGTCATTAACTTTTCAATTACTAGGTTGGAAACAAAACACACACACACATCCCCCCCAAAAAAAAAAAAAAAAAAAAAAAAAAAAAACAGAGTGTTATCTCCCATTAATCCCAAAAAAACAAATATATTGCATTTGACAAAAAACTTTACTTGAACAACCAGCAATTCACACAAATAACCTGGAAAACTCAAAATCACAGTTCTTATACCAACAAATTAACAAATGAAAAACCCAGAAATCATCACCATCATCATCAAACAATAAAATAGAAGAAAGAAGATTAGCCTAATTTGAAAAAACCCCTAATCAATGAGAAAAGAATTAGAATTGAAATCTGCAAAACCAGATTTTAAAAATAGTTTTATCAATTGCTTTCAATTGCTAGTTTTATCAATTAGCTTAAAAATAGTTTTATCAATCGCGTACCCACTCCATCAAAAAGGAATTTGTGATTAGGTTGAGAACACAAAACACAAGTTGAAAAGAGAAGAAGAGAAAAGAAGAATACCTTCCAATCGAGGCTTCGATCGCTGCTCACCGCCACTGTCGCCGATCTCCGATCGTGGCTCGCCGCCGTTCAAGTGAGAGAGAAAGAGGTGTGTGTGTGTGTGTGTGTGTGTGTGTGTGTGTGAGAGAGAGAGAGAGAGAGAGAGAACCTAGGGCAACAAAAATGACTTTAAATGAAAAAAAATTGGGGCGAGACAGAGGGGAGAAGGGGGAAAATATGTGGGTCGGTCGGGTCGGGTCCGAGAATGAAATTGGTGGATTGTCCGCCACCTGACCCAAAACGACGAAATTGAAAATTTTAGATCTGTATCCATCCGTCACGTGTCACACATTCACCCAAAACACGTCGGGTCAGGTCAGGTCGTGTTTGTCGAGTCGGCACATCCGCTGCCCAGCCGTAGTAGCCACTCTGATAATGGAATTATTGTGCTGTCATTTTGGAGAAAAATTTATTTAATATGTATGTTGCATAATTAAATAGGATGGACATAGTTTGGATTGGTTTGATTTAAAAGTAAATCAAGATTAAATCATTATTTATGATTTCAAAAAATTAAATCATTATTTATGATTTCAAAAAATTTGGAACTAAATCAAACCATGAGAATCTCGAAACTAAACCATAACCAAACTAGTAAACCACAGTTCTATTTGATTTAGAACCACGATTTTAAAAACTATTGTCATCATTTAATAATTGTTTAAGTAATTGTTCACAACTAAGGCCTAGTTTGGGATCTTCCAAAAAATGATAAAAAGACAAAAAGTTACTAAAAAAAGTTAAAAAGTTATCACAATTCACCAAAAATAAAATTATAAAAAAATTATTTTTATACAAAAAAAGTACAACTCACTCTGCCATGAGTTTCCTTTTGCTGACTTGGTGAGAATAAATTACACAGGCGAAGGCAAGCTTAAGGACGGTGTTGTTCAGCCCGTGGGGGCCTATCACGGGTCTCGTCTTGATAATTTGAACCGTGCAATGTGTAGAACTCGTCGAGTACTATATGGCTATTAAAAATCACATTGATCGGATATCTCTAACTACATAATCAAATCTGTTTTGTACAAAAAAAATGGATGGTGTTATAGTAAATGATTGAAAAAAAATTAATCCGATCAGATAGCTATTGATATCCGATCAATGTGATTTTTCACAAGCATATAGTACTCAACGAGTTCTACACATTGAACGGTTCTGATTAGCAAAAAGGGACCTGTGGTGGGCCCCCATGGGCCGAACAACACCATCTATTCAATGCCTGAAAATAAGGGAATCATCTTTTTAGGCTACACGCTGCACATCGTCCCTTACCTCATCCCACCGTACAACCTATTTTATTCCAATCTTCCCCTATACACTAATTTATACAATTTTTTAATACACATTTTTCGTAAAAAGTCAAAAAGTTATCCCAAACAACCATATTTTTTCCCTTAACTTTTTAGTCCAAAAAGTCAAAAAATGCACTTATTTAGGACACTCCAAACAACCCCTAATTCTACCATTGTACAATAACCAACTTGAAAAAATAAAATATTACAACTTATATATATATATAAACGGTTCAGTTCAGTTTTAAATCAGATCCATAACTATAAATCATTGACTGGATCATTAAGTATGATTTGCCTATTTTAAGAACCAATACCAAACCATACATTGAGAAAACCAAACCAAACCATGCGGTTTGGTCTATGTCACATCCCAATTTTCAAAAATTAACTAGGCCTAAACTAATTAACATAAGCATAAAGTTTTTAAGTGAAAAGTCCATTTATTACTTAAGTCATTCTCAAAATCACTTTCTTAGGCAATTCTCATTTAATTATGAAATTTTGGTTTACCTCGTAAAATGTGCCTGTTATCCATTTCTTAAATTTAAGCAGAATTTAAGTGACAAAAGAAATGTTTTGGGTTAATTGACTTGCCACAGAAGCTATGATTCCTCTCTACTGAGTAGTGTTCGGGGTTCTAACCCGCAAATAGTTGAAT
The DNA here is from genome assembly GCA_030407325.1 of Camellia japonica. Lineage (NCBI taxonomy): Eukaryota > Viridiplantae > Streptophyta > Magnoliopsida > Ericales > Theaceae > Camellia > Camellia japonica. The sequence continues at coordinate 99,620,769 of JAPPVO010000007.1, forward strand.
CTACTATCTCTGTAAGTCTATTAGACCACAATATTGGCTATAAGCCTATAATCCGGGCCAAACTCGTAAAATCAATAATACCAAGACTCACCCGAAAATCAACTACGTACAAATAAAACTCCAAAATTAATTTTTTAACACTTAGTCATAAACTCACTTTTACACCTCAAATATTTTCCAACACTTAGCCATTTTCTCAACAATTCCTCATGACCTCTGAATATGGGTTTAACTGTGATTGGTTTGGTGTTGTACATGGATCTTTTATCTAGTTATTAAGAATATCACATCTTGAATAGAGTTCTGGTAAAATTGAAAGTATACTCATAATCATTCAAATTTTTTAATTTTTTTTATCTCCATGATCACAAGAGAGAAGACCTAGATTTTAATATTGCATCATCTATACACAACTATGAACATACTTAACATTATTTTATTATTCACATGAATGGATATAGAGAGAAGTATATCGAACTAAAAATTAGTTTGAGACCAAGTCAAACTATAGCAATAAATTTTACTCTTGCAGAAGAAATTGATCCAAATCAAAAGTCGACCTGACAGAGAAGAGTGTGCAATAGATGCTAGGGTTTCGGCTTAAATTTTGATTGAATGTCTACCACGGAACTTGAACCTTGAACTCAAAATCTGCAAACCTAACAATGCACAGAGAGATCATAAATGATCCAAAATCAGAGAGAGTGTGATAAAGTTGAAGACTGAGAGACCGATAGAGAGATTGTGTGTGTGTGTGTGTGTGTGTGTTTGTGTATATGAGAGAGAGAGAGAGAGAGAACAAGTTGAGAGAGAGATTCATAACGCTCGAGTTCTTCAGATGACCATGAGGCCAGTCCCGGTCCCAGTCTCGGTCTCGATCCCTCAGTCCCTCCTTTTCATACATTTGATATTAAATTTTAAATCTTATTTTAAACAAGAATAATTAAAGTGATTTTTTTTTTTTACAAATGGTCCATTTTAAGGTCAAAATCGTCATACAATTTATTTTGTGTTAGTTAATTTGTATATTGTTTGAAATATAGTAGTCATCCTTTTTAATGAATAATGTTAGAACTTTTTTAATTATAAAGTTATATTTAGTTTGATTTTCAGTATCTATATTTAAAAAAAAAAAATCTAAAAAACTAAAAATTAAATTGGTGAAAAAAATTAAAAATACATTGTTTTTATATAATTTTATCTTTTGAGAGTAAATAATTTTTTTTGATATTTATTTTCTTTAAATTAATTTATATTTTTTTAAAAGTCAAATATAACAACAACTTTGATGTCATTATTAAACTAACCCATTAAATCAAAAAAAATCTACAACTCAAAATATTTCATATATTAAACATATCGATTACACATTAAAAACCTAATAACCATTCATTTCATGATTATCATCCAAAAATATCCGTCAACAACAAATACAACTATCTATTATATGATAACCGTACAAAAATATCAACAAAAACAACCACCCATTACGTGATCATTATCTAAACACATACTAAAAATTAATTTGGTAAAAAAATAAAAATGTAAAAGATTTATCATTTTTATATAATTTTATCTTTGGTGGGTGGAAGTAATTTTTAAAAATTTAAAAATAATTTTTTGATATTTATTTTGTCAAACTAGTTTATATTTTATTAAATTGATGACTTTATCCTTGAAATGGAGCTATAGTACTTTCAATTGTCTTTATTTGGAACGAAATTCAAAATTCAATATCAAATGTATCACAATTAAAAGGTCAATAACCAAAGTGACACAAGTTCTAAACTACCGGGACCATTAGTGTAATTCGCCCATATAACTATATTCGTTTATATTTTGTGCCGGTATTTCATTGCCAACCAACTATAATTTTTGTAATATAATATTAATAGTTTTTACAATTAAATTTTATTTTAATTAAATTAAAATTATTATTCATATTAAATGTGGGGTAAAATTGAAATAACATCTACTATGATGAAGTAATGAATATTTTGAAAATAATTTATAAAAAATAAGACTCAATTGTCTATGTTAAAATTTGATAGGACTCAATAATAATCTTAGGAACAAAATAAGATTTATTGATTATTTTCCCTTTAATTTTTTGTATATTGAATTTTTCTTCATTATAAAACAACAAAATTATATTTTATTTTTTTGAGCCTTTGAAATGATTTCTTTATATTTTAATAATTATATTCAACAAATTTTGTGTGGATACTAGAAAAAAATTAAAAAAAAATTGTAAACATTTTACTATTTCATTAACAATTTATTTTTTTGGCAGGACTCAACTTGAAATTTCGCTTAGTGCCCTCCTTATTTCTCGTTTATTTTACTTAATGAAAATAAGCAAATGATTTATATTGAAAATAAATTTAAAAATTAGAATTTAAATTAATAAAATTAAAAAAAAATTATAATTTATTTTAGAGAAAATTAGTGAAATATTCAAAAAAAATTTATTAGCTAAGGTCCCTCAATATTTTCACAGAGCAAATTCAACGCAGAGAAATTTTGCCCGACTTATAAAAATTTTGACCGACTTAGAAAATTTTTGAAATTTCTCTGATACAATCACAGAGAAATTTCAAAATTTCTCTATGAAATTAGATAATTTTTTCTGTGAAAATTGAAATTTCTCTGAGTTAAGGCAAAATTTATTTAAGTCGGACAAAATTTCTCTGAGTCAAATTTTTTCTGTAAAAATGTTGAGAGACATTAACTAGTATGGAAATATTGTATGTCCTTTATCTTATAAAATCTTTATATTATGGACCTTAAAAATAATTCCCCTTTGTTTTGTTATAAGAGTCCAACTTTGAATTTGTTTATAATTTTTTCAAAAAATTATGATTTTATAGTTTAATTCTTATATAATTTATCATTAATGTGAGGTTACTTTTTTAAACTTACAATGTAATGAAATTTTTCCAAAAAGAAACAAGGGGATAAATCTTTTTTTTTTTTCTTGCTCTTTGATCAAATAATAAAAAAAGGTTATCATCTTTTTGCACCATGTTCTCTACTTTTATACGAACTATAATTTTTTTAGTTCATATAATTCAACTCATTTAGAGGTGATAAATTAGGATTTGGGATAGATGTTATCCCTTCTAAACACAATATCATGCTGTGAGTCTTCCAGGATGTGTTTCAAATTTATTTTAATAATTCAAACCATTCATAGTGTATGGTTTGTTGAGAAGGTCATCTATGAAAAAAATCAAGTTAATTAGACATTTGTTACCCACAACATGACCACGTATATGTTTAAAAAAAATAAACGATTAACATGATTTTGATAACTTTTTAAGGTTATTATTCAGTTTGATCATGGAGTTATACTTATCCGATTAAATTTATTTTTTATATGAAGGATATACTTAACGAATTCTATAATATAAACGGCTTAAATCAACAAAATATGATCCGAATAAACTACACGGAGCGTGATAGCATAGGTGCTGTCACAACACCCACCCCAAATCCAATAAATTAGGTGGATGCAGTATTTTTTTTTATTCACAAATGTATTTCATTTTATATTAGAGGAAATTAGGGAGACATCACTTTACAAATTTATGTAAGAGTTTAAGGATACTAACAATTTTCATTCAAGTTAAGAGTTTAAGGACACTAACTGATGATACAGCGTATTCCAGATGGAATGGGTCGGATTGATCCACGCTTCCCAAACCGGTGTCCGAAGTACTAAGCCCACAGAGAGACCTGCACAAGAGTTCAACGAGGAACGGGGAGTCCCCCAGCGTACCCTCCAATGAGCAAGTTAGAAAGAGAGATGGAATGTAGAGATAGATTAGTGATAGAAAGCATAACCTTTTCCTTGTCTTCGATGTCTACTTATTTCCTCTGCTAATCATTTCGTTGTTCCTTCCGACCTGTCACATTGGCCGAAAGTTTATGCTCTAGTTTACCTTGTTCATGGTGAAGCCATTTTGTCCCGACAGGGAGGGGTTATCGCAATAAATGCTGTAAGGAACTCCATTAATGGCTGATGTGCAGTGCAATAACTTTGCAGGATCTTTGTCTGCTTATGTGGCTTGTCCTTCTCTTACCACATGTTTAGATGTCATTGGTTCTTAATGCCACGTTGAGCTCCAGCAACGTTGAGCTTTAGTATTTGAATTATGTATTAGGCTCTAAGTGGTGGGCTATATCCTCTATGGGCTTACCCATGTCAGTAGTCCCTTATTCCCAAATGCAGCTTTAGTCCAACGAAGGGAATAATTAAGAAAACGAGGGTTGTGAGAAACCGGCGAGGCGAAGACCGACTAAGAGGTGGGCTGACGGCGAGGGGTGAACAAGCAGGGGAACCGACCGTGAGGAGGGCCGACCGCGAAGGGTGACTGAGTAGAGGGACCGACTGTGAGAAGGGCCGACCGTAAAGGGTGACTGAGTGGAGGGACCGACCGTGAGGAGGGCCGACCACGAAGGGTGACCGAGTGAAGGGACCGACCGTGAAGAGGGCCGACCGCGAAGGGTGACCGAGTGGAGGGAGAAGTAGAGGTGCGCGGGGCTTGAGGAGTGACAGGGCACGTGGTGATTTGAAGTGGAAAAGACAGGGTAGGGGAAGGGGGCAATGGATCGTGGTCGTACACGTGGCGGAATCCCATAATGGGGAGGTTAGGCGTTGGGCAAGAAATGAAGGGGTAGGTTAACATAGGGCGTTGAAAAGGCGGTTTTGGAAAATTTTTGAAAATTTTCAAACTGGCAACATTTAATTGTGACCTTAGAATACAGGTAAGCCTTGGGCTTTTGGTGTTATCCTCTTTACCTATCTTTTTTCAAAAAACCAAAACGTTCCAAAAGTAAACTCTTTCGCTTCCAATGATACACCTCTACAACATTTTGTGAACTACCTTGTACCAGCGTCTGAAGCCATACGCAGGCATACCAGAGAGATGGCTCGAGAGGATGTACCTATCATGAGACTAGATGTATTGGAGGACGACGACGTGGTGGACCTGGCGGAGCAATATAGGACGGAGAAGCGAGCAGAGAGTGGGGGGGAGCCGGCAGGGCGACCCTGCTCATCCACGCTGATAGTGGCTCCGAAGCCGATCAGTCAGGTAGAGCCAGATCACTGGCACACGAAGGCCGACAAATCGACCTTTACTGCAGAGGAGTTGAAGGACATGCGCGAGAAGTATCAGATTCCCGCGAAAATAGAGTTAAAACTGCCGACATCAAAGGAGAGGCCATCCGATGCTCGACCAGGGGAGTTTGCCCTCTACGAAGAGGCGTTAAAGGGGGGGTTGAGGTTGCCGCTTCCCCGGATAGTAGTGGACGTGTTGAATCAGCTGGAGGTGGCTCCGGGCCAATTGATGCCCAATGCATGGAAGATTATATTGGCCTGTGCAAGTGCGTGGCCACGGGCGAACGAGGGGGCTGCAATGATGGTGGACAAGTTTTTTGCATGTTACAAGGCTTCGGGCCAGCAAGAGACTTGGGTCACTTTACAAGCGGTGACAGGGAAGGGTCTGGTGGCGGGGTTGCCGTCATCAATGAAGGGGTAGAGGCCGCGGTGGTTCTATATGTTAGCCAACGGTGGAGTGGGAGTGCGCACAGTATAGAGGGTGCCAACCAAGTCAGTGGAGCCAAGGTTGGAGGCAGAGGCGGAGGCGGAGACAGAGGAGAGGGTGAAGAAGGTGAAGGCATGGAGGGAGAAGGAGGGTGCCAAGTGGGATGACCTCGTTCAACCCTCAGCCTTATTTGCCTCGGGGCTAGGACCGCAGCTGACTGGTGAGGACCTCGCGCCAGCAGAATTGGAAGCAAGGAGGAGGGCGCAGGAGGCGGAGGATAGGACGATTTTTGCCAAGGCTAATAAGTACAAAGAGTCACAGTCAGGCCGTCCATCGAAACCGATCGCTAGGGAAAGAATCCGACCGCGCCCCAAGCAGCTGGGGGAAAAGGACTTGGGTGGCTTTGAGCCACGACCGCCCCCAGTGGATCCATTGAAGGAAAGAAGCAACAAGGAGGTGGAAGCTATGTTGAAGAGGAGAAAGAAGAAAAGGGTGGACAAGGGTGAGGAGGGGCCAGCATTGAAAAAGATGAAGGAGGGGATAGCAGAGAAGACCCCCGAAGTGGAGTTGGAGGAGACAACAAAGGGGATGGAGAGTGCCTTGGGCCCCGAAACACAAGTAGAAGGTGGGGCGACTGGCCTTGAGCAAGGGGCTGAGCAACAGCCCAAGGGGGGTCCTGAGCCCCAAGGAGAAGGAGACAAGGCCAGGTTGAAGACCGCTATTTACCACGCTCCAGCGATGTCCGGGCAACTGGAGGGGGAAGGAGAACGGCTGCCGATCGACTTTTGGGGGTAATAGAGGACGCGGCCGTGCATTCGATGGCAAGTTTCACAGAGGCCGAACTGCTAAGGGGGCTATACTCGGCCCAGATGGAGGCGACGGCCTTAGCAGGAGCTTTACTGAACAAAGTGGCGCGCGCAAAAGGCGAAGTCACTGGAGGCAAAGATGGAGGAGGTGAAGGCCCAGCTTGAAAGTTTAAGGAGGGAGACCGGGGGCTGGAGGAAAGCCGCGCGGAGCGCGTGTGTTAGGGGGCTGGAGTATGCCCAAAACGCCAAGAAGATGGAGGTGTTGGCGATGGTGCAGGGCTATTCAGCAGACCGTGCGAATGCAGAGCTACTCGCAACCAAGTTAGAGCTGGAGACGGAACGCCGCAAGGTGGTGTTGCTCGAGTTCCAGTTGGCTGGCGAGCAAAAAAAGCTGGAAGAGACATTGAAAGCCTGCACTATCACCAACGAAAGATGGGATGAGGCCATGGTCTGTAACGAAGATCTACGCGCTTAGTCGATCAAAGAAAAGAAAGAAGCAGATCAGAAGATTGCTGAGTTGGAGATGGCGCTAGCGAACAAGAGGGCAAAGTCAGTGGCTGAGAAGGCAGGATTGGAGAAGACCTTGGAAGAGAAGAGGGCCAAGTTGGCATCTGAGATAGCGGCGTACCCTGACCTATATGTTGCAACGGTAGAGCAGTTCAAGGGGTCCGCCGACTTTCAGATGGCCATTGATGCCACTATCGTCAACAGCTTGGCGAGAGAGGGAGATAGGGAGGCTGGCCCATCGGCAACGACCGCTGGAAGTAGGAGTGAAGAGGATGTGATCCAGAGCTTCCAGCGGTCGGACTTCTACAAGCATGAGATGGCTGAGTTCTGGGACAGTGGCTGGAAGACTTTTAATCGTAAAGCAGAAGAGTTGTTCCCAGACTTGGACTTCAACAATGTGAGAATAGATGAAGACGATGTGGCCCAGACCCCCCTAGACGAGGGGGTTGACGAAGAAGACCTTGCCTCGAGCGAGGATGAATGATTGATGTAAATGAAATTTGTAAATAAAATTTTTGTTGTTGTTGTTGTTTTTTTTTTTTGTTTTTTGGTCGTGTAATTTCTGTAGTGAATTTATGTGTAAGTTTGTAAATAAAATAATGAGTTGTGCTTTTTCATGCTGTTGTCTTTATTTCTTGTAGAGCTGAAAAGAATGAGAATGGGCATTTAAATAAGGCTTGTGTATAAATCGTAGTAAAAGTTAAGAAGTAGGGAGCCAATCTAACTTGTGAGAAAACTATGACGCAAAGAATGTTAACAATAAAAGCGTTGAAATGTAAAGGTATTAAAGTGTAAAAGCATGGACCTGGATTTTAACTAAGTATAGCAACTATGCTACAATCATGCAGTTGCAAGAATGGCCTTGGTCGAACTTTTCATTCGTGCTCAGTTTGGCTTGAGCCATATGTAACTCAGTCTGGCTGAGCCCTTCATGCTCAGTCTAGCTGAGGCTTTAAGTAACTCAGTCTGGCTGAGGCTTTTAATTCTTCAGTCTAGCTGAGGCTTCTGCAAGCAGGGTGTTATTGATTGAAACCACGTAGATAACTGAGATATAGGATCATTGTCATTTAAAGCGTAGCCCATTGATCACAAATTTACACCATGTGAGAAAAGGACAAAAACATCCAAGTGTGTAGATTGTCAAAAAGAACATACAACAATTGATCAATACAAAAATAGGGCTTTTATTAAAAATAGCGCTTCAAGTGCTCGGCGTTCCATGGATGGGGGAGATCTCGACCTTCCATGTCCTGAAGTCGTTAAGTGCCCGGACGAGGTCTGGCCTTAACAACGTAAGGTCCCTCCCACTTGGCTGCCAACTTGCCCTCAGCCGGATTTTTGGTGGCAAGAGTTGCTTCGAGCAAAACAAGGTCCCCCACGGCGAACTCCCTCGGTCGGACTTTGCGGTTGTAGTGTGTTCTCATTTTCTGTTGATATGAGGCCCGTTGACAGCAGTGGTCTCTCGGAGCTCTTCAATCAGGTCTAGGTTGCCCGACGCAGTTTTTCAGTTAGTTTGGATTCGAGTGCAGAACCCTCGGGGTAGGCAGGCCGATTTCCACTAGGATGACCGCCTCAGCGCCGTATGTTAAGCAAAAGGGGGTCTCTCCAGTGGGGGTTCAGGCAGTAGTGCGGTAGGCCCAGAGTACGTTTAGTAATTCCTCAGCCCAGAGTCCCTTAGCAGCTTCCAACTTAGTTTTGACTATCTTCAGAAGAGAACAGTTGGTAACCTCAACTTGGCCATTGGCTTGGGGATGACCTGGGGAAGAGAAACATGGCTGGATTTGAAGTTCTGCACAGAATTTCCTGAACTTGGCATTGTCAAATTGTTTGCCGTTGTCGGAGACGATGGCTTGAGGGATGCCAAATCGGCACACGATCGACTGCCAGATGAATCTGGTTGTGTTCCGCTCGGTAATTGTGGCGAGGGGTTCCGCCTCCACCCATTTAGTGAAGTAATCAATGGCGACGATTGCGAATTTGGTTTGGCCTCGGCCAGTGGGCAATGGGCCAACTAAGTCGATCCCCCATTTGGCGAATGGGTAAGGACTGCAAAGTGTGATCAGTTCTGTAGGAGGAGCATGAGGGATGTTGGCAAAGCGTTGGCACTTATCACATTTAAGCACGAATTCGGTGGCATCTTGATTAAGGGTAGGCTAGAAGTAATCGGTGCGAAGTATTTTGTGGGCTAGTGACCTGGCACCCGAATGATTACCACATACACCCTCGTGGACTTCCCTCATCACGTAGGTCGCTTGAGCAGGATTGAGGCATCTCAGGTATGGGCGTGAAAAGCCACGTTTGTACAAGAGGCCGCTGATAAGAATGTAGTTGGACGACCGGGCCCTGACTTTGGCGGCCTGGTGTTTGTCGGCAGGCAATTTCCCATTTGTCAAAAATAGCAGGATATCTGCCGCCCATGGAATAGGTTCATTTTGGAGGAAGTGGACTTGCTGTTGTTGTGGGGAAATGGCTGGGTGGGCCAGGTATTCC